>AYEL01077696.1:0-13979 GCA_000484575.1 Olivierus martensii
GTTTTTAGGCATATAAGCGATGAGGTCCGGCTTTATGACATTTGACCTCGATTTTTTTAATAACGAAGGCATAATGACATAAATTACACAGGGTTTTTTTCGATGGCCCATACCTGTAGGTTAAAGCCTAACGAAATCGGTGGGACGGAGTTGTCCTCTGACATTTCAAGAGTTCAAATCTCGTTTCTTTAACAAAGAATAACTCCAAAATGAAACAACCTATCTTAATGCAGTAAAAAGCATTTTATAGCAAATTTGTTTCTAATTCTGCTCGTGCCAATTAGGGTGCGTAAATAAACTTCAAAACATTTTTAACTTGCAGGAACGCTCTTACCTCGTTTCGGGTTAAGTGCGAATAGCTGACATTTTGTACGATTTTGTCGCAAATTTAAATTTTTTTTGGTAGAGAATTCGGCATCTAATCCAAAAATTTTATTATTAAATTATCAGGAAAACTTGCTTAGATCGTCATGTCATTAATCGTCTTAATGATTCTTTTAATGGACATAACATTATTAATATTCATTGTAAAGGTTCAAGGCATCTAAACAGAATAATTGTCACCAAAATAAAAATCAAATGTATTAGTACAATAAATACAAATAGAGTTATATTTATACAACTAGTATGTTTAAGTTGCATAAAAATATAAATATCAAGATATATCAAAAATATAAATCAAGTTAACTATTATGTGTAAGTTGCATAAATAACTTGAGTTATATGCATAAATCAAGTTATTCATGCATATAAATAACTTGATTTTACAAACTGTACATATAAATGCATAAGTTGCACTCTTGCTAAATCTGTACGTGTAAATTTAATTAATTTATTTGAATTTTTTGTTATAGTTTGATATTGAAAGTTTAATATGGTTTGAGCTAATAAGATTTCTTACGTACAAAATGCCCTTGAGATTAAATCAGAACGTTATCTGTTATTGAACTATGAAACAATCTAATTCAGCAATTAAACATGTAAATAAATGCACAGCTTGAGTTATTACTAATTGGATAAAGTTTTCTCGAAAGTTCATTATACTTTATATCGGTAATTTCCGCTTATTGTAATTTTCTTTATTTTTTTAACACATTATAGCTGATTCATCAAATCGACATTTAAGTTTTTTCTCTCGGTTAATTTGGATTTTTTTATTTTTATTTTTTAAATAGATTTATTTACAAGAATCTAACCTGAAGTTTGACTTCTTTATTACTTGGCATTCAAAAACTTTCTGTAGACATATAACGTTTGAAAATTCCCAATTTCAATAAATATCAGCATATTAAGTTAAAATAATATAATGAAAAATTCTAATTATCCTAGCATTATTTTATCTTGGCATTTTATCTAATGGATAATTTAATATCTTAATAATTTGAATTTTGTTTTTATTAGCATTTGCAAACTGCAAAAAATTCATAAAAACAATATACAATTTATATAATTTTGCTGATTTTCAGTTCATAATAATAAAATTTATAAATTTCTAATGCATGTAGCTAAGTCTAAATATATTTATTTACAGAAGAGATTTAAATATATTATTAAAAAAAAATAGTTTAAATCAGAAATTATTATTATTATTTTTTTCTGATGTAAAGTGATCCTTATGATAATGCATGTCATTATAGTATATTCAGACATCCAAAATTAAATTAACATAATAAATTTGATTTAACTAAATTTGTGGCATTAATGTAACACCAAGTTTAGTTATAATTAATAGAATTAGTGCTGTATTTTTTAATTAATTTTTCTTATTCCAATTTTTATACCAAACTTTTAATTAAATTAATGATGCAAACACCACTGATAGCATCAAGGAGATGCTTGGGATTGGAGACTCATCAATATGTCCATCAACTCACCAAAGAGACTCAAAAATAAAATAATAATAATATAAATTAGTGTGCTATGTATATGATGTTCAAGACACGTCCCTGGCACTAGATTGATATCCTGATATATGAAAATTTTGGAGCTTCTGCTGTATAGTGTTTACATACAGTATTTTTGCAGTTTACTTCTGTTAAACATAAAGAGAACATTAGGTTTTAAAATATTTTAATTAATATTTAAAATATAATTATCCTTATCATCATTTCAATTATTTGTTAAAATCATTTAACAAATAATTTTTTTTTTATTTAAATAAAAGATAGCTGGCAAATATTAAATGGCGCAATTTCACTTATTTACTATAGATATTTAATTTTTAATTTTTATTTAGCAACCTAATTATTTTTTTTAATTAGGCCAAAATATAGATTATTGTGAAAGTTATTGATTTTTCAATAAGTCAAGGACCTTATATATATATATGTAAGGTCCTTGAATAGATATATATATATATAGTTAAACAAAATTCTTTTCATTTTTCCACATACAAATTATTAATTTTCATATATTAAACATAAATTGGAACTTAAATTAATTCCATAATTACAATTTTGTAATTAATTAGTAAAGAATATATAACATTTATAGCGTAGATTATTAATACAATTTAATTATAACAGAGATAATATTCAATAGAAATCGGAATATAATTAAAAGTGCTTTTAAGAATAGACACTCATCATCATCATCACTTCTACAAATATATTCTTAAAAGCTTTGACTTTGAGGGCCATGGGCTAACACTGTTCGGGGTGCCTATTAAATTAACCTGTGAGAGCTACGCTAAACTAACACGCTTTAAAGGAGCTAGATTTGCACCTCCATGGCAAGATTCGAGATTACCTGCCGCGAGTTTTTGCGGCGCTGCGCTTAATACACCATCCAGGTACAATTGTGTGGCGACGAATTGCTCGTCTATGCGGATGACGTACCGAAGTCAAATCTTCGCGTCGCATCGCACGGCTATGCGGCGCGACGATTTGACTTCGGTACGTCGCGCTACTGATATACACCATCCAGGTACAATTGTGTGGCGACGCATTGCTCGTCTATGCGGATGACGACGTACCGAAGTCAAATCGTCGCGTCGCATCGCACGGCTATGCGGCGCGACGATTTGACTTCGGTACGTCGCGCTACTGATAGATTGTGAAAACTCGCAACAGGTAATCTCGAATCCTGCCCGAAAAAAATTATATTATTTATTTTTTCTTAAATTTTTAATTTAAACTGTTTTATTACTATTATTTTTTTTTACCGCGAAGAGGGCCCTTTGATTGAACGGGGCCTTGGGTTACAGTCCATAAAGACCATGCGTAAATCCGCTCCTGCTTAAAAGTTATTTATCAATTTGATATACTGTACTGTATAAATTTAAGAATATATAGTATAAAATTTTCTATATATAAACACTTGTACTGTCTGTCCAGCTTAGCCGCGACCATCGACGCAAGTACGCGTGCGCTAACTGAAATCCAACTTAGCCGCGACCATCGACGCAAGTACGCGTGCGCTAACTGAACGAGTCCAGTGACAAAATAGGGATGATAACTTCGCACATACTTTGGTGAAGCTGTCAAAGTATGTGCGAAGTATGTACTGTATGTGTACTTAGGCGAAAGGCTTTGTTGCGACTTGTGCTAGTCATCACAAATAGAAAAAGGTAAGCGAAAACACTAAGATGACAAATAACAGAAATATGCAAAGTAAAGTAAATCGAAGCCGAAGCCGAAACCATTCTCATCCGTCATTATACTGACTGCGACTCTCCCTTTCGCGTTTGGACTCATCCTAATTCAATATTCCCACCCGTCATTATACCGACTGCTACTCTCCCTTTCGCGTTTGGACTCATCCACCCTTATCTAGGCGGGCTTTCGTGGATGGACAATACTTTAAAAGTCTTGCTTTCTATAAAAGTTATAAGTTTATGAAAAATTGTTATTGAAAAACTCATAACTGATTTATTGGTAGCAATTGTTTGATACATTTCTCATTGTTAAAATTTTGTTTCAAATATACTATATGTTTTAAAGATAATAAAAAATTGCATAGATTTATAAGCAGTTTTGTTCAAATCTATTTAAAAATATGGAATTTTTGATGAGTCAATGTATAAACTTTTTCAGTATAGATTCAGTCTGTCATTTTCTTTTTTGTTGTTTCCTTTCCTTTACAATAAAGTACTAGCTTCGTGTTTGGAATCCCAGAACATGAAGCGCGTTCATAAACGAGAATGGCAACGAGATTATGGTTAATGCGAACGCACAACTATAGAAAGGATCCGTTCCGATATATATATCAGCCTCTTTAATCCACTGCAGGATCATAGAGACGGCGATTAGATCTACTAATTTACAACATAAAATTTTTATTCATCTTTTATAAACTCAAGGCCAAATTTTGAGTGCATCTATTCCACTCAAGGGGATTATTTCATGTTGATTTATTTGAAATTGAATTTCATAAATTTGAAAATAGATTTAAAAAAAGAATTTCTGAAATATTCATTCGATGTTCGATTGTACGCCAAAGATTTTCGAACAGAAAAAAATTTCCTAGATATTTAAGATCATGAAATGCTAAAAATGGAAAATTAAGTATTTTAAAATTGCAAAATAGCTTAACCACACGATATTAATGGCGATTAGATCTACTGTTACAACATAAAATTTTTATTCATCTTTTATAAACTCAAGGCCAAATTTTGAGTGCATCTATTCCACTCAAGGGGATTATTTCATGTTGATTTATTTGAAATTGAATTTCATAAATTTGAAAATAGATTTAAAAAAAGAATTTCTGAAATATTCATTCGATGTTCGATTGTACGCCAAAGATTTTCGAACAGAAAAAAATTTCCTAGATATTTAAGATCATGAAATGCTAAAAATGGAAAATTAATATTTTAAAATTGCAAAATAGCTTAACCACACGATATTAAACATTACATACAATTTTTCTGTTTTCTTACTTTTATAAATGATTGCTTCTGAGGGAGAATCCATAAATTGCGTCATGATATTTCGAACACTTTTTGGCCTCCTCCCTCCCTTCGTTATTTGTCGTAACACCATGCTTGAATCTCATGATTATGATGACGTCTCACATTGGAAGAATCTCCGAGAGAATCCATAAATTGCGTCATGATATTTCGAACACTTTTTGCCCTCCTCCCTCCCTTCGTTATTTATCGTAACACCATGCTTGAATCTCATGATTATGATGACGTCTCACATTGGAAGAATCTCCTCCCATTCTATTTAAAAATTTCCCCCAAATTTTACGTAAAAATAAAGATAAAAAAAATGCATAAAATAGGAATTACTTTGTATTAATACTTTATATATACCGGGTGATTTTGAGCACCCGTACCACCCTTTTTTCTCGGAAACGAGATGAGATAGGAAGTAGGAGAAAAAATTTTGATTACCAAAGTATACCTGAAGAATCGAATGGGCATGATAAAAATTTCGTGGGCCCATCGGAAGTAGGGGCACAAGGGGTTAACTTTGAAATCTCCAATGGAAACCAATGCCGATTTTGTCATAATTGGATAGAACTGTGAAAAACAAACAACTTTTGTTTTAAAAGTTTTTTATATATCACTTATGGATTGTGAGATATCACAAAAAAAAACATGCCGCCACTTGTACCGCCGATTGGGCTATTCAAGCAATAAGAAGAAGAAGAATCCGACAGAGGCATCTGCATACATCCATGATTCTCATAAAGGGCTGAAACAAATCAGGAAACCGTTGTTATTGAGTATGGCTCCATGCTGAACTGTGATGGCGAGACTTGTCATACCTGCGGTTCGAGTGCTACTACCGAGTACCAGAATTCGCCTTGAATCTTCATATTACTGCTCTTTGCTGCTTCAATAATGTTTGGCAATATACAGAGATGCCCTCTGTCTGATTTTTATTCTTCTTATTGCTTGAATACCCCATCGGCGGTACATACGGCGCATTTTTTTTGTGATATCTCACAATCCGTAAGTGATATTAAAAAACTTTCAAAAGCTATCTGTATTTTCAGGCAGCATCTTTTTTGTGATATCTCACAATCCGTAGGTGATATTAAAAAACTTTTAAAACAAAAGTTGTTTGTTTTTCACAGTTCTAGCCACAATTAGTTTTCAAAACAAAAGTTGTTTGTTTTTCACAATTCTATCCAATTATGCCAAAAAATATTAAAAAACTTTCAAACAAAAGTTGTTTGTTTTTCACAGTTCTATCCAATTATGCCAAAATCGGCATTGGTTTCCATTGGAGATTTCATAGTTGATCCCTTGTGACTCTCCGATGGATAGTTTCCATTGGAGATTTCATCGTTGATCCCTTGCCTCTCTACTTCCGATGGGCCCACAAAATTTTTATCATGCCCATCCAATTATAGTTGACTCCTTGTGTCCCTACTTCCGATGGGCCCACAAAATTTTTATAAGTTGACCCCTTGTGCCCCTACTTCCGATGGGCCATTTGACCCCTTGTGCCCCTACTTCCGATGGGCCTACAAAATTTTTATCATCAGATATATATTTTGGTAATCAAAATTTTTTCCCCTACTTCCTATCTCATCGCCAGTATACTTTGGTAATCAAAATTTTCCCCTACTTCCTATCTCATTGCGACCCACAAAATTTTTATCATGCCCATTCGATTCTTCAGATATACTTTGTAGTAATCAAAATTTTTTCCCCTACTTCTTATCTCATCGCATTTCTGAGAAAAAAGGTGGTACGGGTGTTAGAAAATGCTTCCTATCTCATCGCGTTTTCGAGAAAAAAGGGTGGTACGGGTGCTCAAAATCACCCGGTATGTATATTCTTTAACTTCCAAATAATTGTTCAAATAACTTGGTATGTCTTAAAATTAGAATATATCTTACATTTTATAATCGACTATCTCCAAATATATAATAATACAATCTTTATTTTTCAAATAATTAAGTATAAACATCTTATATTTTATAAAAAGAATTTTTTTTAGTCATAGAGAGGTAAAAAAATTTTTCAACCATTTTCATCACAATTTGTATGACTCCTCCTAAGTCATTTATCATTACAAATCTACTACACTTCCCCAACAGCGTAACATAATTTATTGGATATTCCCTGATCATGAGGATTTAATTTATATCCATTCAAAAAAAACAGAAAAGAGATTTAGAAAAGTAACTAATACTATAATTATTTTTTGATGGTCTCAAAATTTAAAACTATAAATGAGCAACACTGAATATGTAGATCGACCTGACAGGTAATGTGGAACAATTCTAGTTTTTTTTTTTTTTATTTGAATGGTCAGAATCGATTCTTCAGTTTTATCTCCAAATTTTGGGAGGGGCTGTCCAAATTTGGCTGTCGATTTCTTTCATTTGGTAGCTAGATAAGTTTCACCTAAAAAAATCTGCAATCGATTCAATATCCTATACCTCCATATATTTCTAGGAGATCCCATAACAATAAGTGACTTATGGTGATTTATGGAATTTAGTATCTGCTAAGATATTAAACAGTAAACATCGAATGCATATATTGGTAGCTTTTATCGAAATTGTTACTCGTAAAACTTACCAAATAACGATATAAATTCAAAATTTGATCTTAAAATCTTGCACAAAATAATATTCCTCTCATATCAATATGCTGTACAGTAAGACCCTGCTTAACGCTGTTTCAATATAACGCTTTTTTTTTAATTCTATATATTTTATTGATTCTATATGGCGCGGTTGTTCAAAACGTTAAACACATAAATCCGAAATCGCACTAATTTTTTATTTTGATACTCCTATGCCGTCTCGCAATGCGTTTGATATCAGTTCAATGCAGTACATGAGAAAGTCTGCTGAGTTCACAGTTCATATTTATGATCGTTCATCAACGTTATTTTACAGTTAAAGTTTAGCCACTATTACGGAAATTATGGATCAGTTTATACAAAATGATCCAAATTTTTTGATAGAAGTTCAAAGGCAAGACGGACGAAGTGTCATGGATGCGATGTCTTACTATCGACAGTTGCTTGCTGAACGAAAGAGGAAAAAAAAAAAGTATCAAATGAGGAAAAACCTTCCTCATCACAAATAAATTATTTACTCGAATATTTTTGATTTTCACGAATGATTTATGAATGCAAATCGATATTAGCAATAAAAATGTCTATAATTAATGTAATACAATAGTAATAATACATTTTACAAAATAAAAAAAAGGCAGGTATATATTTTTATTCACTGTCCCGTTTCACCTATTCCCATTATTGACGTGTTAAGATGACCTCGTTTAATGCTGTTTCGTTTAGCGCTTGGTTTTTTTTTTGGAACGTATCCCCCGCGTTAAAAGGGGTCTTACTGTATTTATGAGGTTAAGTTGTGTCAAAAAATCCAAAGTATCGTAATTCTTCAATTCTGAAGTGATATTCTACTAGATATATTTTTCTTTTAGAATTTTTGTAATAAGTTTTCTGAAAATAATAACATCGCTATAAATATCTACATTAAAATAATTTTATGATCATTTCCATATATTACTAATCCATACAAATATTTATTGAGTTTCTTTTTTTCTGACATATTGAACTACCAAATGAGTTAACACATACAATGATCCAAGGAAAAACTTCGATCAAAGCTCACACATAACCATTACTAATCCATACAAATATTTATTGAGTTTCTTTTTTTTCTGACATACTGAACTACCAAATGAGTTAACACATACAATGATCCAAGGAAAAACTTCGATCAAAGCTCATGTCATCAATTTATGTTACATTTATAATTTTAATTTTACAGTTTTTATACGTGTCGTTATTTATCAGGAAAAAAGTGACGATATTCAGATAATAATTTATGCATTACTCAGGGAAAATATTGTATATCTTTATCTTGACATCAATTTTAAGATTCTATGAAGGACTTTAATTAATTCCAAAATATTGAAAAAATAATATAAAGAATAAATATTCTTAGAAACGATTTAGAACGCATTTTTGGGTATTTAAATTAAGAAATCGTTTCAAAAATTGGATACCAAAATATTAAACATGCCTGAGTTGAATAATGACAATAAATACTAACATATTAACTGAAAAAAGTAAATTTATGATAGTGCAAAGGTTTTCCAAAGTGTGTTAGTTCTCACTGGTGAATACGATACCGGTTTCAGAAGCATTGATCGAATAACAAACTCCAATAGTTCAGGGACTAGGATCCGATTTTAGTAAAAAAAAAATAAATAATAATAATAATGCTTCAATGCAAATTAACGAGTAGGTCCTAAGACTTAAAATATAGGCCTATTTCCATGATTCCCAACGTGGGATGCAAGCCCCACAGGGAGAAATTTGAATTTTAAGAGGGGCAACTCGAGAATGAGTTTTAATAGTGAATTTTTTGCATTTCTTATGGTTCTAGGGCAGCCCATTCTCAACCCACGGCCCGCTGAGTTTTTATGTGCGGCCCGAAACGCGCAGTCATGAATTTAGTGAAAGCGCGGAATTCTTCTCCCACATGCAAAAAATAAATAAATAAATAAAAATTCTGATATTAAAAAATATTTTAGCTAGAAAAATTAGAATTCTCCTAATTTGCTAGGTTCTTCCTGTTGCACTCATAAATTTATTTTCACGTGACACCAACCAGTTGCCGATTTAGCATGTTGAGGCCCGTTTAATGTAGCAAACAAATGTATGTGGCCCGGGAAAAAAAAGTTGAGAACCGCTGTTCTAGGGGCCTCATATACAGTATATAAATATATAGTGACGTACACATTTTTAAAATTAAAATCAGAATATGTAAAGTTTCTGTTTTTTATATCAATTCATATTATTATTATTTTTTAAAATAATTTCTTAGTGATTTCTTCCTTTCGTTCTTTTATTTTTCTCTTTCATAGATGTCATGTTCTTTGGATGCTTGTTTAGACCAAGTTAATAGCCTTTTAGGCCTCCTCCACCTGAATAGTTTACTTTTTGAATAATAAAAATTATATTTCACAGGAGGCATCAGGTGGGATATGACTAAAAAAAGGTTGGAAACTACTGACTGATCTATTTATTAATATAACAGGTTTTATATTTATTACGATTTAGTTATGCTGGATACGTTTTATATAAAAATAGCAGTGCAGTTATATAAAATTTGAGTAATATTCGCTACTTAAAAACATTAATAAAATTGACAGCTTATCCATATATAGTGTAGATTCGAGTAAATTTTTCCTACTTATAATTCATCGGGACTTTCTATATGATTTAATCAATGAAATATGTCTCTCAAGATATCAAATTTATGAACTTCGTTATGTAACTCGTCTTAAAATATTGATTGTATTCATGCTAATCGTTTGATTTTAAAATAAAATAAATAGGACCAGTGCCTTTCAGAGAAAATGAGAGGTTCGAGACAAATAATCTTTTTGAAGCCCTTCAAAATTTAAAATTAAAACTGTGAATAAGAAAATAAAAACAATGATATTTAATATTTATTCAATTATAGCATTTATTTACTTCACAGGAGCTTGCTTACATTTAAAACGACAAAATTGACAGATATACAGTAGTAAAAAGCTTCTAAAATGTGAAAATTGAGGCCTTTAAAATAGTGAGGCCCGAGGCAGCCGCCTCTCTTGCCTTCTCTCTGACAGGCATTGAATAGGACTATTTAATATTAAGATTCATTTTAACTATTTCATTTAAATTAGAGTAATTTAGGGAAATAACGCAATATAATATGTAATCTACAGGAAAACCTGAGCTAGGTGGCCAACCTGCAAACCGTGGCCACCTTAATATCCGCTCAACGTTATTGCAGGATTTTTAAACTGTATAAAATGGCCATCTGAGTTCCGTGGCTATGGCCAATCATATTTAATTTCGGCACCTCGTGTGCAACATCTACTAGGTGGACAGCAAATCGTGTTTTGATCAGAAATGCCAGATGGGCTCTAGATCTATCAGCTGAGCATTCTAAAGTGAAAAAAATCCCGAAAACAGACATTAATTACTGATTTCTTTCCTTACATTTAATTAACAATGTGAAAATGTGTCATAAACATTGTATTTTAAACTTTGATGTTCAATTTAATAAAGAAAGTTGTAGCTATTAATTGTGTCTGGTGTTCATCCTCAATCTCAGCCGCCGAACTAGCACAGGTTTTCCTGTATTTAATAATTTATTAAATAGATATATAAATTTATTTAATAAATTCATATTTCTTTTTCAGAAATGTCTGAGTCGAATCTCCATTCTTCATCTCTTTAATCGCTGTTCTTTGATTTAAATCCCTTTCAAAATGGAACTTACTAAGCAGTTTTAATTTGTTTGATCGATAAAAACGAAAAAAAAAAAAAGATTTATAAATTACAAGTCTGACCCAAATTATAGGTTTATATTTTCTTCATATTTCTAGTTTATCGATTGCATTATAACGTATATTTTGTAGTATCTCTGAAATTATTTTTCTGTTATTCATAGATATGATTTACTATCGTAAATATAATAATATATTTTTTTTAATAGAATATAATTTACTATATTTTTCACTATAATTTAATCGATATGCTTGAGTCAAGACATCCATCATGTAAAAATTTCCTAAAGGTGTAACCCAGAAATTATTGCTAGTATTTAATTTTTTTGAAAAAAAGTTCACTGGAATTTTCAAAATGATAAAACTTTCTGAATATAATAAAATATCAATAAAATTTATAGATTTATATTATTTATTTAAGTATAATAAGATGGAATATAATACTTGGATGCTGATCAAGGAATTTTTATGATACTATTTCTGTCAACTCCATGCATCATTTGGAAGTATCACAATAAACTTAAATGTTATTAATAAATATATTATCATTATTATTGTGTTAACTTTCATAAATGCAATCTATGATTAGGAATAATTCACATAATTAAGAATATATATATTGAAAATCCAATATTGGAAAACATACAAGAGATGTGTATTTCCATGTTAATTAACTTAATGTTGAATTGGCAAAATATCTGTGGATTCCATCGATAAAATGCAAAATAAAATTTATTATATTCACATATCAACAATAAATAATAAGCAGTTATTGATATTGCTTTATTTGTACAATTATAAAGAAGCAGAGATAATCATTCTTGTATTATCATCATTATTAGAAAATTTTCTACATTTTTAACACTTTATTATTAATTATGAAATTGCGAATAAAAAAAAAATGATTGATAATGAAAAATATCGTAACAGAAGTTACATCGTCAGTTTTAAACAAAGAGAATTAAATTAAAGTATATTTAGTCTATTTAATAGTCAACTTTCTAATATCAGAGATAGAAAACTAATACAGAAAGGATTAATTTAGTAAACTGTGCAAATTACGAACCAGAGAAAATTAACTTATATTTTCGACTACAGGTAGCTAGAATATGGCGTGATTTGCACTTATAATTGCAAGCAGTGAATAGAAATCAATGCTTAACCTACAGTACAGAACGATTACAATTCAGTAATAATAATTTTCAAAATATTTGACTAATTTTTAATGTGAATATTTGGAAGATTTTTTTGGATATATAATTTTAACTACGCATATTTAATCATTAAGAAATAGTGGATATGTTTGGAAATTAGGTGATTAATTATTTTCAAAACTGCTGCTTATAATTATTTTAATATAATAACTAATTACTTTTATTATCAGAAGGTCCTATTCTGATATGGAATTTTCAAAGTAAAAAAAAAAAGCAAAAATAGAAATTAGGACCAGGTCTACTTTCAAGAATTTCATAGAAAATATCTGTTATTTTTATAGTTTACTAAATAAATATTTTACTTTGAATTTATTGTTAAAAGCAAGTACTGTAAAGAAAATGTTTTAAATTATTAATGATAAAAAGTAAATTAAGAAAATATGTATAAATAAATGTTTATAAAGTCGAAAAAAAAAGACAAGCTTTATTTGTAATGAAAATATTATAAATTCCAAAACTTTTTATGGAATTCGAATGGATAAAGTTTCGGATAACAGATGTAAAAATGTTATGTATGTTATGTATGTTAATTTTTGACACAAAGTCTAAAAAAAACGCTTTATAAAAACAAATTTACTTTAATGTTAGTAACTATAATTCATCCTTAAAATTTAAAAATAAATATAACATTCATACCTATAAACTCCTCAAAATTTTGATATTTTTTGAAACAATTTTATATCCGATACAATTTCTAGCAAAATATATGTGTGTGCAATACAATGTCGTCTTAATTAAAGAAATGCGATTTATTATAAATTATCAGTATGTTAGATTATTTTTTTCATTGTTTATGTCTAAGAGAGAGGGAGAATGAGACCTTACTTTCACTGGAAATGTCTTTCAAACGCCTCTTCGAGACGAATTATATTCAAAGTTCAACAGATAAGAACTCATCTTTCGCCGATCATATTATACTTTATGCAGATTCATTTAAATAAAACCACAAACGTATTTTAATATATGAAATTTAAATATATATATATATACATATATTTTAAATTTCGTTTAAACAAACCTGATATTATTTATGACTTTAATATTCAGTGTGTTTAAAACGAGCATGCTGTAGAAATTTTTAGTAAATATTCGGACAGTCACATTTGGTTTTGCAACAGATTTTCGGCTGATCGCCTTATCTTGGATTTTTTCATGCATTTCAAATTTTTGATGACAAAAGGGTTTCTTATAACATCTTGCTTACCTCCCTCTAATTTTAGGACCGTCCATGCGCAGTAGAGATTTTCGCAGATAGGAATGGCGCCGGAAACATATAAAAAAGTGCGATCCTTCGTCTTTGCACATTGCTCTCTCATTGGAACTTTCAGATCCGCAGATCATCACAATGCATCTGTCTCGCCGTTCTATCGTTTTATGCATTTTAGCTACGACGGTGGTTGTTTCGTTGCAGAAATCCATCCAGAATACAAACGACATCGAAAATTGTTCGACTTGCGCGAAAAATAATCCAAAAAAAGAAGAAACCACGGCCGAAGAAGAATTAAAACTGATGAGGACGGCTTTAGTCCAAATGCAAA
>AYEL01077697.1:0-25371 GCA_000484575.1 Olivierus martensii
GTTCCTGGTAAAATGCCTATTGGTCAAATTAAAGCACGTGGTAAGAAAAGACACTATCACATCATGTGCACAAGCCAAGATGGCTACTGTTGAACATAAACGTCATTGTTAGTTTGATAATTCAGAATAATTTTAAATGATGGATTTTCCGATATATATGGTTTGTTACTAAAAGGTGAGATTGCTATATTTTAAATATCCTCTGGAATATATATTCAAAAATGAAAATGTAGGATTTATTAATAAAGATATATTTCAAAAATAACCGTATATCTTGGAAAATGCACAATTCCTTTGACAAATTAATTCTTATAATCTACCGATCTGTACTATTTTTAAGAAGCCTGATAATACTATATTTATGAATATTATCTTCCTATGAAACAATTTTATAATCTACCGATCTATACTATTTTTAAGAAGCCTGATAATACTATTTTATGAATATTATCTTCCTATGAAACAACTTAATTCAAAACGATTAATCACTTCCCATGTGTAATTATAATTTGAAAAGCAAATAAAATTCAATATTATTAAATTCAGATATTCAAATTTGTTTGGATGTTTTAGTTTTTTTGTTATTGTTAGCATAACTCAACAGATATATCTGACTAAAGTATGTTTTTTTCTGTGTTTGAATACTCTGACATCGGTCTTAACAGTGGTCTCGATCACTGTTAAGTTTTGACATCACTGTTAGGCTTAACAACGATTGGTGGAACAGAATTTCCCTAACACCATTCAGTGACATTGCAATGGTGGAACCGGCCATAAATTTTAATAAACAAAAACAAAATGGTGTTTATTGCTAGCAATTTCTATAGTATATAACTAACTTATATAACTTTGCAAATAGGATCCGAAATCTTGCCTTTTCTAACATACCTAACAATACGAGACAGTTTTTTTTACTGTCTCATAGAAAAAAAATGCTAATGTCCTTCTCTCATATTCAAAGCAAAAAAAAAAAAAAAAAAAAAAAAAAAAAAAAAAAAAAAAAAAAAAAAAAAAAAAAAAAAAAAAAAAAAAAAAAAAAAAAAAAAAAAAAAAGTTTACCAATTTATTAGTAATGATAAAGCTATACTGCTAGTAAGTTTTCGTAATGGTGTATATTGTATTCCAATCTTTAACAAAGATTATATTAGATTTGAAGAGTACATAGCATGTTGAGATCCATAGATGTTAGATTGGAAGAACATGAGAGAGACCTAGTTAATGTTAATCTTAATATAGCTTTGTCCAAAAGATTTTTTGAATCCACATTAAATGTTCACCAGAATAAAATTACTCGCACATGTCCAACATGGCAAAGAGATTAAATTGGCAGAAATGTTTTATAATCTGAAACATGCAAAAAATCATTACATCATTAATGAGATTATTCAGAACAATACTAGTACCATGGCTCTCTCCTCAATTGTACTAATATACACTAATTCATTATAATATTTTTAATATCATGTTATTTACTATGGCATATTTTTATGCTTTTTTTCCTTTTGCCTCCCACCAAAAAGCATTTTACCTTTACTTTTACGTTGTTTATCATTTCATTAATTTAATGTTTGCATATATATATGTTAAATTTATATTATATAACTCCATTACACTATGTATTAAAAATATATTCTAGTAATTTTATAGCTTATTTATGAAATGCATTTTATTTATCTTCCATATGTTCAGGCTGATACATTCTTTAGTACCATAGTAAAAGATATTGCTTTCTATAATTGCAAATTTTTTAATTCTGTTCTAACTTTGTTCCGTAAGTAACCCTTTTTGTAACCAAGTAAATTTATTTGCTAATGAGGACCCTTCTGAGTTGAAAATATTTCAGAATTGTATTTTCTGCTAATTCAGTGCTTGTTTTGGATATTTTTTAAGTACATTCTTTATGATGTCCAAGTATTTCAGAATTGTATTTTATTAATAAATGAAGTTTCTGCTAATTCAGTGCTTGTTTTGGATATTTTTTAAGTACATTCTTTATGATATCCAAGATAAATTTTTTAAATATCTGTTTTATTTGAATGATTTTAATATTTTTAATATATTTATTTTGTTTTTTTCTTTTTCAATTAGTCATGTCCTGAGATGAAAGATAGATTACTTTTCTCCAATGTATTAGATACCATTAGAGATACTGAAAATGTAAGTTTGGTATTTACATAAAAATTTAATATTTTAGAATAACAATTCTTATATTATATTATGTATGAATATGCATTTTATGGAATCAAAGTTTTGGTTTTTATGACATAATTCATTAATAATAATGAAATCATTGGTTTATATATTTCTAGATACTTTTTATAAAATTGTATTTTTCTGTTTAAAAAAATTAGATTGACATAAACAATTAAAAACTAAAATTCATTTTTCTGAATAAACTGGTTTCCAATATTCAAAAAGTTTGCTATGTTGCAGTTCTAGTCCAGAAATACAGCTCTGAATTTGATATATAGTTTAATTAATCTAAAATTAAATTTTTAAATTATATAAATATTATTATGCCATTATTAGTATTAAAAGTAGTATTGTCAATAGTCAAATATAAGTAGTCCTTGATTTAAAACAGGTTTCAAGTTCAAATCCCAATCATCATAAGTCAGAACAGTTGTAAGTCATAAGTCATCATTGTCCAAAATTTATGGATTTCTCATTAGTAATGTGTACTAGGACAAAAACAGATGCTTTCCAAATTGCAATATCAAACTATTTGGTCAAGGACTTAAACCATAGAATTTGATGATTACATCACTATTGAAAAAGTGGCTATAAATTGAGGACTACTTGTATTTCATGTTATTTTAAAAACATTTTTTTAACTTTTAAATAAAAAAAATTTTCAAAATTATAATTGGACAGGAAAAATTTTATAAACAATCTATTAGTATATTGTGTTGTCACTATCAAGTTTCAGATGGATTTGCTTAAATTTCCTATTTTAAAACAACTTTTTTTGGCGGATTATAAAAAGTTTACTGTAAACATAATTCAAATTAACTAGGGATATTTTAACTAAATAATCCTAAAATAGCCAAATTTGATCCCTAGTGAACTATTTTAGAATTAAACTTCCAAATATACATATTGTCCAACTTACTGCTTATACTCTTCTAACTTATAAATAAACTAAAGCATTCTTAGCAGTTGAGATCACTCCTAAATTTTTATTTAGTAGGTAACGTTTTCGGTATTTCCTACCATTTTCAGGCTACAAAAATTTGATTGGTTAACTGCCAAACTAATAATTATTTATTAATTACACTGCATTGCCACCATCTATTAAATTAATAATTAATTAAACCATAGAACTTTTAAATACAGCACTACACATATACCCCAGTAATTATCCCAGCTTGGTCGAGAGACCCCATGCAATATAAACTGGCAGCATTTAAAACAATGGTTAGTAGAACGTACGCACGTGACCAAATGGAAAGATAATGAACGATCCTGAAAATGCTGAACGATCCAAGAATATTACGAGTACCTATGCAAGAAAGCATACAGATAATCTTATCCTGTCTTATCTTTTCTATTATTAATTACAACTCCCCGATAGAGCTACCGACATCATGGAGATGGTCTGCTAGGCAAGGCTACAAAAATTTGAATGGTAAACTGCCAAACTAATAATTATTTATTAATTACACTACATTGCCACCATCTATTAAATTAATAATTAATTAAACCATAAAACTCTTAAATACAGCACTACACACATGCCCCAGTAATTATCCCAGCTTGATCGAGAGACCCCATGCAATATAAACTGGCAGCATTTAAAACAATGGTTAGTAGAGTGTACACACGTGACCAAATAAAAGGATAAAAAACGTGAATTGAATTCTATTATGAATATTGGTATTAAGCATGGTTATAGTAAAAGGCTAATGAGAGGGATTATAAAGAACACAGAGAAGCAACTAATTACTAATAGTAATAGGAGAAACAGTACCCATAATGTAGACAGGCAGAGCTTCTCCCAAATTATATACTACCCTTCTACTGATAGAATACTAAGTAGAGTGATAAAAAGGGGAGATAGGAAGATGCTAAGGAAAAGAGGGCAGACTATTTTTACGATGCTGCATAATGATATTGTGTGGAAAAACATAGAAGAGCAGGGATATATGAGATTCCTCTCTATAATAAAGATGAGAATGAAATACAGTACTACATAGGTAGTACAAAGAGAGGCTTGATGACTAGGATCAAGGAACATAAGAATGATCTTAGAATGGGAAAGCTTAGTATGGCCCTCATGATAAAAGCATATGAATGTGATGTTGATGTAAAATGGGATAAGGCTAAACTCCTGAAAATGCTGAACGATCCAAGAATATTACCTATGCAAGAAAGCATACAGATAGAAAAGATGAGACAGGATAAGATTATTATTAATTACAACTCCCCGATAGAGCTACCGACATCATGGAGATGGTCTGCTAGGCATAATATATGAATAAAGAACTTAAGAGTTGTGAGTGTATTGATCTGAAAAGGTGGACAGATCGGAGACTTATGTATGTGTTGTGTGTATGATAAAATGTTTAGGCACTAACTATATATACGGCTAAGTCCTTTTGTCTATTATATTTTATTTATGTTTTACGTATTATATAAGATGATACTAAATAATACGTTATATTCTCTACATAATATAGAACAAAACTACGTATACGGAATCTAATTATGTATGTTTTAATTTGAATGTTTATAAGAATTCAACAGAATAGTAGAATGTTTAGCATTTAAGAACTCTGTATAAAATATCTTATGTTCCATGTAATATAGATGATAAAAATTTGAATGTACTGAAATTATATTTTATTTTATTTATGTTTTACGTATTATATAAGATGATACTAAATAATACGTTATATTCTCTACATAATTAGATTCCGTATATGTAGTTTTGTTCTATATTATGTATGTTTTAATTTGAATGTTTATAAGAATTCAATAGAATAGTAGAATGTTTAGCATTTACCTCTGTATAAAATATCTTATGTTCCATGTAATATAGATGATAAAAATTTGAATGTACTGAAGAGGAACTAAAAATAGTCAAAAACATTTTACGAGAATAAAAACTATTAGAACACTTGCTAGTAGTGTTGTATTTAAGAGTTTTATAATTAATTTTAAATTTTGGCTAATGTGGCACCATCTTTTATTTAATAATTTAACTATAATTTTTACTAATTTCCCAAAATAAAAAATTTGACTTGGCCTGGAATTGAACCAGGATCTTTGGTTACCATCCCAATACTTTAACCATAAATATATAATGGTAGTATAGTGTAATTAATAAATACAGGAATACCTTGATTATCATGGTTTCGATTATTGCAATTCTCGATTTATCGCAGTTTATAATTTGATACCAAAATTCGAATTATTGCGCTCAAATTCGAATTATTGCAGCCGCGAGATGTAGCCCATTACATATGCAACCAGAATTACATTTAGTTTGAGTCACCACTCTCCAAGTAGAGCTTCGTTTTTATTCAATAGTGCCTGCTCACCATTCAGTTTTTATCCGATAGTGCCTGCTCACCATTCACCAGTACTTGAAGTACATGTGGATATTTATTTCTCTTCTTATTTACCCCTAATTATTTATGAAGTACATGTGGATATTTATTTCTCTTCTTATTTACCCCTAAAGTGAATGCTAAAGGAAACAAGGATTATATCAAGGCTACAGCTATCAAGAAGAAACATAGAGTGATCAACTTAGAAGATTAGCACGCTCAACACATTTCTTTTTTACCTTATACATAAAATTTAATTAATATATTTGGAAAATCCTTGGCAATGATCACCCGCTTTACATGCATTATTTATCCCGATTATCGCGGATTCGATTATTGCAGTATTTTTCGTGGCAACATTAACCGCGATAATCGAGGTATTCCTGTAATTATTAATTTGATATTTTAATTCTAAAATAATTCACTAGAGAGAAAATTTGGTTAGTTTAGAAGTAATTGTTTACTATAAACTCTAGAATCTGGAATGTTTAAAATATATAAATAACAAAAAAAAAATATTGAGAAACACTGGTCTATCATTCTTAAATTAATATTTTATTTCAATTATGCCATGAAAATGCAAATTCCAAAAAAGTTATAATTTGTATTTTCATTTATATACAAATGAATGCCACCTTTACATATTTCATTTTTAAATTTGTATAATTTATATATGTTCAAAAGAGATATCAAAACTATCTAAAACAACAGAAGTAATAGAAAATTTTTACTTAATATTTCATGATCTTATACAAGTATTTCTGGTTTATCTTGGAAAATTAGCATCTTGATCTGCCAGGATAAACTGGAAGTGCTTTTTTTTTATGAATTTTTTTGATATTTCATAAAATCATATCTGCTTAATCTATAGTTGTAAATTTATTTTTAATAAAAAATAAAGGATATTTTAGATTATATAATGAAACATAAATATTACTGATGATGATAATTAAAAATAGTAAAACAAATGCAATAAAAAATTAATTACTATGAAATTCTAAAAATATGAATTAAAAGATTTTTTTAAATTCTAGAATAAGATATCTAGAATAAGATTTTTTTTTTTAATTTCTGATATATGAGCTTATAATTTTTTATAGCTTTGAATATATTATTCTGTAATTTATATTTTGAAATATTAAATTATTTATAAATTAAAATTTATCAAAAATCAAAATCTCAATACCAGATAGTAAAAACTACAATATATTATATGTAATTAATTAAGAATGTATTGAACAAGGTCAAATAGATAGATTGATTCTAACTTTTTTACAAGTATTTACAAATTACAATTTTAAACAATAAAAATTTGTTTAAAATTTTACTATACATACAGCTCTTTAATAGGAATTTGTTTAAAATTGTCCATGCATCATACTGCATTGACTATCATTGTATGTTGAAATAATAATTACTTAAATATACTTATAATCTTCCTCCTCTGGGTGAACTTGGCCAACTGATTGTCCAGGTGTTAGATTCTTCTTAGGAAGCATCTCTCTCATACATCACTCTCCATTACTAGCAGTCTTGTGCTATCTCTTTCAGTTTTTATCAATTCAGCAGCCTGTATAAACTCTGATTATTATTAAAACGACTATATTATCATAGTGTTAACTTATTATTAATCTATGAATGATTATAATTATATTTTTTATTATAAAAGCTTTAAAAAATATAATTATAAATTTATATAAAGAAAATTCAAGGTGTGTTGAAATAATAATTACTTAAATATACTTCCAATCTTCCTCCTCTGAGTGAACTTGGCCAACTGATTGTCCAGGTGTTAGATTCTTCTTAGGAAGCATCTCTCTCATACATCACTCTCCATTACTAGCAGTCTTGTGCTTTCTCTTTCAGTTTTTATCAATTCAGCAGCCTGTATAAACTCTGATTATTATTAAAACGACTATATTATCATAGTGTTAACTTATTATTAATCTATGAATGATTATAATTATATTTTTTATTATAAAAGCTTTAAAAAATATAATTATAAATTTATATAAAGAAAATTCAAGAAAATATCAGTATGTTCATCTCTAAATAAAAAATTTTTGGCTTTTGATTAAAGTCTAAAACTTTTTAATCAAAGATGAACAGAATTTTGGATCTTAAATGCAATGATTTTTTTTCCCTAACCAAAGAAAAATATATTGAAATATTAAAATTCTGTAAATTATAGTTTTGCTATTAGGGTTTAGAGATGGAGTGAAAGTTTGCAAAAATTATAAGAAGGAAAAAATCTGTTAAAATTTATTATCAGTTTTATGAAATTCTCAATGAAATTTCAACTCACTGCATTTTTATTTTTAGTATTAGAAGAATGTTTTCCCAAATATTATTTCTGCTATTAGGGTTTAGAGATGGAATGAAAGTTTGCAAAAATTATAAGAAGAAAAAATCTGTTAAAATTTATTATCAATTTTATGAAATTCTCAAAGAAATTTCAACTCACTGCATTTTTATTTTTAGTATTAGAAGAATGTTTTCCCAAATATTAATTTTTCTATTAACTGACATATGTTAATCATATTTTTTTACAGTAACTCATTATTACTAAATTTAAAAATTTATTATAGGAAACTATGGGACGGAAACTTATAGAAATAATGAAATCATCAAACGCTTCACCAACGAGTAAAGGAGCAGCTTTCAGTGGACTTATGAATGCTTTTAGTAAGTAAAATTTTAGATCTTTCTTTCTCTTTAAAACTGTCATCTGTTTTAAATAAAATATTTTCTGATAGCTAACATTACATATTATTTAAATGTTACTTAGATATTAAATAAGCAATAGAATTTTTATTAAATTATATGTAAATATAACTCAATAAAAATTACTTAAAGTTATATGTAAATGCCTTTTATTATTGAGGAAATATAGCAATAGTAATTTATAAAATCTGCATATTAACAGTTTTGTGATGCATAATTCTTGGAATGTCAACCTTTTTATTATTGAGGAAATATAGCAATAATAATGTATAGTAATTTATAAAATCTGCATATTAACAGTTTTGTGATGCATAATTCTTGGAATGTCATATCATGCTACATTAATAATAATAATTTTATTAAAAATTTTAATATTTGGATAAATTGTGATAATTTTAATTATTTATAAGACATTTATTTGAAATTTTCAAGATTTCTCTCTTATGTTTTCTTCAATTCTATAAATAGATTCAATAAAAGAATTTAATTTTGTTTTCCTTTGATAAAAGTATCATTTTTAATTACAGTTAAAAAACTATAAATATTTTATTAGAAAATTCCTTGTGTTCATTAATTTTGGTTTATATTTTAATTTTTTAAAAAGAAAATTTATTTTTTGATAATTTTTTCATATTTGATTGAATTATAGAATCAGTTATTTCTTTAACTAATGATATTTTACTTTTCTTTTGATAGTCCTCTTCCTTTTATAGTCTTCACTAATGTTTAACAAATAAAATTAAAAGCGTACATAATATAAATGTTACTCAGCTATAATTAGCCAACCATTTGGAAATCAGTGGCATGCCCATCTTCATTTATTTTATAAACTTTTGGTCTAAAAAAACATCAATTCGACACTAATTAGCAGACAATAAGTCTTCACAATTTATTTAATTTGTGTAATGTTTTCAATACATCCATCTTCAGCACATTACAAAGTATAGAACATTTTCAAAAAATCAAATCAAACGATTTTTATTCGATATAATTATTAATATAATGATCATTCAATTTGATTTTTTGAAAATGTTCTATACTTTGTAATGTGCTGAAGATGAGTGTATCAAAAATGTTACACGAATAGTTAGTGTTAATATTGATTCATACATCAAAAAATGTAATAACATAATTACTACATAAATAATAAATATTGTTTATATTTTTTGTATCTATTTCAATTTAAAAAATATTTTTGTCAATCTTTTTCACTAATTATCACTGATTGAATTTTTAACCTCAAATTGCTGTAATAGTACTTGAAGGACAAGTGAAATAGTATTAAATATAACAAAAAAACAGTAAAATATCAAATGTTTTACAAGACCATTCAAAAATTTTTTTAATTTTATATTGTTTAAATGTATGATGTGAAAATCATAAAAATAAAATATAGGCAGCCCTTTATATAATGTGGTACAAGCATACCTCATTATTATGTTGGCTACATTCCAAACCACTGCTGTAAAGCAAATTTCACTGTAAAAACAAATAATTGCGTTTTTTTTATTTGCTAATACATGTTTTTACATTATTATTCATTAAGAATGCAATACTGCTATGCCTAAAAAACTTATTCCGATCCTCCAAAGTGATATGTGAATTCTTTAAAATTGTTGCCACATTTTAAAGAATTCACATATCACTTTGGAGGATCTCACACCTTCAGCTTTTCATGATGAAGCAATGTTTCACCATGCATTGTATGCATTTTGTTCTAGACCGAAGGGTACTTTGTTTCATATAGGGTCACAGAAAGTTACTATGCAAATTTTGGTCTGATAGCCAAGCAGTGTAGGAGTCTATACAGAACAGCAGACAGATAAACATTGAATTTTATAGATATGGATAACATAAATATCAAAATAATATTTTTTTTAACCAGTCTGTATTTAAAAAGCTTAAAAATAAAATGAAACATTGACACTCAATAGAATGGATTTCATTTGCTTGCTATGATTTTCACACACATGAACTTTTGGAATTTCTTTCACTGATTAAGAATTATATGATATTT
Organism: Olivierus martensii; assembly: GCA_000484575.1. Taxonomy (NCBI): domain Eukaryota; kingdom Metazoa; phylum Arthropoda; class Arachnida; order Scorpiones; family Buthidae; genus Olivierus; species Olivierus martensii. Next base: position 10,294 of record AYEL01077697.1, read on the forward strand.
CCATTTTTCTATTCAACAAATATATTTATATTTATAAGGTTTGTTAATCTAGAAATAAAATTGGTTTCCAAAAAGCATTATATTTATGCGTTCCGTTTGGTAACGTATCAAGTATCAAAGCCCCTCCCCTTTTTTGAAATTGTGACCCATTTATCAAGTACTAAAGCCCCTTCCCTTTTTTGTAACTGCGGCCCTCCATATCTCTAGGTGTTCAAAGGTTTTATATTTAAGAATTTTCACTGAAGACTTCATAAGAATCCAATAAATAAAAAGAGAGATAATATAATTTAAAAATAAATATATTAAACATTGAACCTCTGTTCAAAGAAATCTCTTATAATAATACTATGAAAAAATTTGATTCTTTTAATTTTGCTTGTATAATGGTTTTCTGTCTAATTTTTAGATTTATTTATTTAATTTATATCACAAGAAATAATGTAATTTAATATAACCAATAAAGTTAATTGATATTTTAAACATTGCTCTTCAAGTTTTAAAAGAAAATATTATATTTAAGAAATAATGTAATTTAATATAACTAATAAAGTTAATTGATATTTTAAACATTGCTCTTCAAGTTTTAAAAGAAAATATTATATTCAATAATATTTAAATAGAACATTTTTAAAATAATAATAATTTATTTTGCAGTTCAAAGTAAGCAGTTTGACAAAGCTATAGAAGTTCTAAAAGAAGGACAAGAATTTGGTTTAGAACTAAATGATTTCTTCTATAGTACACTTTTTAATCTCAGCAATAATCTTCGTTCTTTAGATAAACCTGTTCCATTTGAATTACCACCTAAGGTATGTAGTAATAATTGTTGATACGTAATGATAAATAATAAACATGATTGAATTTTATTGCATTCAAACTGATTTTATGTTAGCAGTTATAATAGTGAATATAAAACTTTAGAACAACTTTTATATTCACATAAACACAAAAACACAAACAAACAGTTACAATAAAGTGAGTATTGATAATCGTAAATTATCATCAGATCACAGTTTTTAAATCATATATTATGCATATTTATTCTTATTTTAACATGTTTTTTGCTTTTATTGAAACAATTTCAAACCAAGAAAAAATTATTATTTTTTATTTTGTGGATTTTTTCTAATTGAACATATAATATGCAAATGATCATCAAACACAAAAACACACACAAACAAACAAACAAATAGTTACAATAAAGTGAGTATTGATAATCGTAAATTATCATCAGATCACAGTTTTTAAATCATAAAATAAGAATAAATATGCATAATATAACATGTTTTTTGCTTTTATTGAAACAATTTCCAACCAAGAAAAAATTATTATTATTATTTTTTATTTTGTGGATTTTTTCTAATTGAACATATAATATGCAAATGATCATAAATAAATTCAAAAATTTAAATTTTTTTTGACTTAATGAGTAAGGTTGAAAGTATAGTAGTTACTATATATCAGTGCTGTCCAATTATAATGAACCCGAGGGGCTTTCCTACTTGATACACTATTGTCTCAACAAATGGAATGCATAAATATAACGCTTTTTGAAAACCTTTTTTTTTGACTTAATGAGTAAGGTTGAAAGTATAGTAGTTGCTATATATCAGTGCTGTCCAATTATAATGAACCTGAGGGCCATAGCCGTGTTTCCTAGAGATATGGAAGGCCGCAGTTACAAAAAAGGGGAGGGGCTTTCCTACTTGATACGCTATTGTCTCAACAAATGGAATGCATAAATATAACGCTTTTTGAAAACCAATTTTATTTCCATATTAACAAACCTTATTGCAAAATTATATTTATCAGATTGTATCCAATAAACATATTAACAAAAAGTTATAAATTATAATCAGTTAAAAAATATTAAAAAAAAGTATGTATGTACAGCTCCGGCCAAAATGTTTGTCACCTCACCAGATACGTTCGGCTTCCTTACCATCCGTTCCTGTTGTAGCTATCCTCAGAATATGTAAAAGAGAAGAATCTCCAAGATAGGTTCTGAATCTTCTGTTAACTATCTTCAAGTTAGAAATGCATTTTCACACAAATAAGTACTACCAAACGTTATTATATTATGTGTGAGACACGTCTAACACACTCAATGTAGGCAGCACGGTATGTGGATTGGAAACTGTAGCCGATCATGATTTCCGGTTTCCAGCACCTAGTTGAAAGTGACAAACATTTTGGCCGGAGCTGTACCTATTTAATGTGATAAATGATGGCGGGCAACAGCATTTACAAGGGCTGGATATTTACATCCGTTCCTGTTGTAGCTATCCTCAGAATATGTAAAAGAGAAGAATCTCCAAGATAGTTAACAGAAGATTCAGAACCTATCTTCAAGTTAGAAATGCATTTTCACACAAATAAGTACTACCAAACGTTATTATATTACTTTCCAACCAAAATCACAAAAGTTAGGAAAATGATCGTTGTAACGGTTGTAGAAATTTCGAGTGACAGTGGACAAAAGAAGAAATGAAAATATGTTAGAAAGGTAAAAATAATTGTTAGTGAGAAGAAATTGTGTAAAAGTTTGGTATTCTGAAAAAATGTACAATATTAATCATTAAAAGCTCAAACTTTTAATTATAACATTAGCACATTCATAACTCATTAAATGTTTAGCCAACATATTTAAATTATTGATTTGCATTAAACATTAACACAGCATCATAGCACTATAATCTCAGTCACAATAATATAACCTCATTTAAATCATGACATTACCACTAATTATCATAATCATATCACAAATTTACAAATTGCCTATATCAGAGCTATCCAATTATAATGAACCCAAGGCCATAGCTGTGCTTACTAGAGATATGGAGGGCCACAGTTACAAAAAAGGGGAGGGGCTTTTGATGCTAATATGCTATTGTCTCAACAAATGGAACGCATAAAAATACACTTTTAGGAAACCAATTTTATTTCCAGATTAACAAACCTTATTACCCGTCACCAGATGGCCTTCAGTGATTCTGACATTTGTGGTCACTGGTCATCATGCTGTGTATTTGGTGTTGTTTTCGTCGTGTGCTAACCGATCATCCTGGTATGTTGTTCGTGGAAAAACTGTCATAGTGTTTTTTATCAATTCTACTGGATCACGATATCCGTCACCAGATGGCCTTCAGTGATTCTGACGTTCGTGGTCACTGGTCATCATGCTGTGTATTTGGTGTTGTCTTCGTCGTGTGCTAACCGATCATCCCGGTATGTTGTTCGTGGAAAAACTGTCATAGTGTTTTTTATCAATTCTACTGGATCACAACGAAAACTATTCTGTCAGAAGTAATTCATTGTTTTATTTTACTAATCAGTTTAAAGTTTTCATTAAGTTAATAAAAGTTTCTAAAGGATGACAGATGCTGTGTATGTGTTCGTAGACTGGCTTGTACAATTAAAATTTTACGTTTTCGTTACTTTAGGCATCACGGCAGACTTCCGGGCTAAGGAGCCGTAAAAATCTAATCTTGGCAGAAGGCCGGGGAAACCCAACTTCTTTACATCATTAAACAAAGCAGTTTACCCATGTGATTTGTTATGAAAAAGTCATTTTCCCCACCATTACTAATATACTTGATTTTCATTTTCTATTTTATGCTTTTTTTCACTCATTTCGCAAATGCAACAAACTCACGATAAAATAAAAATTAAATTAAATTAGAATCTCACAACAACAGTCACAATCACTGAAATGGTGAATGTTAGAAACCAAAAAAAATGTACCTATTTAATGTGATAAATGAGTACAGGCATCAGCATTTACAAGGGCTGGATATTTACATCCATTCCTGTTATAGCTATCTGCAGAATATGTAAAAGAGAAGAATCTCAAAGGCATGTTCTGAATTGATTCTTAACTATCTTCATGTTAGAAAATGCACCTTCACACAAATAAGTAGGCCTATTATCAAATGTTGGTACTATTTTCTGACCAAAATCACAAAAGTTAGGAAAATGTTTGTTAAGCAAAGCAGTTTACCCATGTCATTTGTTATGAAAAAGTCATTTTCCCACCACTACTAATATACTTGATTTTCATTTTCTATTTTATGTTTTTTCTGATTCATTTCAGAAATGCAATGAACTCATGATAAAATGAAAATTAAATTAACTAAAATGTAAAATAAAATTAAATTAAACAGTAAAATAAAATTAAAACAGAATCTCACAACAACGGTCATACAATCACTGAAATGGTGTGTGTTAGAAACCAAAAAATAACTAAAATACAGTCACAATTCAAAACTTTAAACTGAAATAGCTAAAACTAAAATTGACGTGATTGAGTCTTATAAAAATATGGTGTCATAGCTTGTTGATCGTTAACTAATAATTAAGAAAAATTAATTAATTGAGTTAATTTAATTAATTTTAGGATTCTTTTTATTAAAAAAAGTAATAAATAAAAGTGAAAAAACATTAAAAAATAATTATATATCACAAATCTTGAAATCCTCACAGAACGCACAAAATGGCTTGGGGGCCGCCTTTCGGACAGCCCTGGCCTATATGCTTCACTAATGGATATTTTTAATAAAAGTAGAGATTTATAAGATAAGGACAATAATGCTTTTAAACAATAAGAAAAAAATAATAATCATATTTGTAATAAAACACATTTTTTATTTTTACTATATTTATGTACCTGAAATAGATAATTTAAAAAAACTTTACATGCACACAAGACAGCACTGCTGCTTAACAAATGAAAATTTATAATAATTTTGCATTTGGCTATTACAAATGTTAAACCTAACATAAAAAAAATTTTTAAATCAATGCAATACTATCATCCAATTAAACTTTGTTTACTTTTGATTACATTCCTTTGTAACATGTTATTAATAAACATGATATGATATATAACTTTTGTGGTTTTTCGGTGGCCTCCTATAAGCCACAGTGAAGCTATGTTTCTCTTCGTCTTCACAAGTCTGTGCATCCCTGCTTTATAGAATCAAAACAGGAATTATTTAGAGAAACATTTTTATATTTTTAAAATATAAATTCTGTAAATATTAAATTAAAAATAAATCCTTACTAATTTCTTCAAATATTTTCAAAAGATTTAGAAAAGTGAAAAATTTTATAAAATAAAAAATATATTAATTTTGTAAGAACAAAAATATTTATAATAAAAAAAAGTACATTTAACAATCTAATTTAAAACTTTTTTGTATCATTTCCAGTTAGAGCATAATTATATTTTAAATAATTTCTATCAAAATTTTTATGAAATCGCTTTCAAAATTTATATTTACTATTTTATGCTTTTTTTCACTCATTTCGCAAATGCAACAAACTCACGGTAAAATAAAAATTAAATTAAATTAAAACGTAAAATAAAAATTAAAATAGAATCTCACAACAACAGTCACAATCACTGAAATGGTGAATGTTAGAAACCAAAAAAATAACTAAAATACAGTCACAATTCAAAACTTTAAACTAAATTAGCTAAAACACTAAAATTGCGTGATCCAAAGTCATAAAAATATGATGTCATTGACAGCTTGTTGATCATTAAATAATAATTAAGAAAAATTATTTATTAGTAAATTGAATTAATATAATTCTTTTTATTAATCTCTTTAAAAGTAATATGAAAAATAATTTTTCTTAATTATTAGTAAATTGAATTAATATAATTCTTTTTATTAATCTCTTTAAAAGTAATATGAAATCACAAATTGTGAAAGCCTCGCAGGCCACACAAAATTGCTTGGTGGACTGCCTTTTGGACAGCCCTGCTATATATTGTGATACTGAGGTCAGAATTTGTAACATGTATGCATATCATTTCCCGTTAGAGCATAATAATTATTTTTTCAAATATTGTTTCTAATATTTATTTTGTAATTGTATAATTATATTTTAAATAATTTCTATCAAAATTTTTATGAAATCGCTTTCAAAATTTATCAGGAAATACAGCCATTTCCTGACTTATGAAAAATGTAACTCTTACATAAGTTTTTGCAAATCAAATTTTATGTAAGTAGGAAAAATAATTTTTAACAAAAACTGTGAATTAAAAACTCCCAGGGCTAAATGACTTCAATAATTGCCCCTACACAACACTATGTAGCCATATTGTTCTCTGACTGAAAATGAGAGAATGCCACATGGAGCAATATCATACTAGTAATATTATACTTAAGATCAATAAATAATAAGTCACAAAAGCATAAATAAATCAAGTAATATGAAGTTTTTATAACGTAAATTAATATAGTTGAACTTGTTATCTACAAATACAGTAGGTATATAAATATATCTGGAAAAAATTTACAATAAGCATTTTATATAAAGTCGAATTTATGGTAAGAGACACACTATAAGTTGGAGAGTGGCTGTATAAAGGAAAGAGATGGTTATATGTAGGAACATATTAAATCATTATTCAAAATTTTAACAGCTGAAATAAAAATCTGAAGTCATACCCAGTGATTTAGAAAAATTCTAATTTTTTTAAAATTTTTCATTAAAATTTTTATAATAAATTCTAATAAATATTGTGTGTTGTAGAAGTAAGTCAAAGTGTAGGCTCTCAGTTTGCAGACCATTGCTGAATTTTAAAATTTCACAAGCAACCAAGGTCAAAAAAGAGAGTACATTGCATTCAAGTTGAAACATTTCAATAATATTTAACAAACAAATCTTTAAACAAACATTTGTATCCATATATATATAATAAGGACTTATTTATTAAATTTGTTGTTGGAGTATTCTCAATAATGCATTACTCAGACATATATTGCATTTGATAACTTTATATTCTTGTTGATAAAACAAGAATATAATTGATATCTAATATTTTCTGGATATAAACAGTTGGTTTATATATCAAATAACCTCAATAAAAGTTAGTTATAGAAATCCTTAAAAGAGAATATCATTAATAATTTAGCACTTGAGCATGGCATTGGTTTAGTAAAAATCTGTTATTTATATATAAATATATAAAAAAAATATTTATTCTTAATAAAATGCTAAACTTGTAATATTTTAAATGATCTTAACATTTCAAATGCTTAATTTTGTATAGAGGAATCCTCAACTTATGTCATCTCAAGTTACACTGTTTCACACTTAATGTCATTTTCCCAGACCAAATTTAGTAATTAAATAAAATTCATCTCAACATTTCTATTATATAAGTTTTGTTATAAAAGTTCCAGGACTAACATTGTAAAAAAGAAAATATTTAACTTAGCAACTAATGGTTCTTGTTTCCTTCAAAGTAGTCCTCTGCACAATTGATACACTGCTGCCAATATATCTGAAGAAAATCAAATCAATCAATCAATCTTTTGGAATCAGTCCAAAAAAGCTTATTCTGATATGCTTTTCAGCTCATCCATTGCAGTTTTCTTGACAGCTGCAATGTCCTTATGCCATCTTCTTATCAGTGTTCTTTTCAGCCAGGGAAAGAGAAAGAAATTGCTCTGTGACACATCAGGATGGAGGATGTGCAATAGCTGTCATTTTGTGTTTAACAAGAAATTTCTTGACCAACAGAGCAATATATAATCTTGCCTTATCATACAATAAGAATCATTGTCCAGATGCCCAGAAATCAGGTCAATGGCCCCTAATTACCTCTTATAAATATTTCAAAACATCAAAGTAAAAGGTTTGGTTTATTGTTTGCCTGAGACATATATTCATGGTGAACAATAACTTTTGGCATTGAAGAATACAATCAACATTGTTTTTGTTTTTGATGGTTATTGCTTGACTTTCTTCAAAGTTGATGAACTAAGACATCTCCATTCAGCACTTTGCCACTTCATTTGTGGATCATATTCATAACATCAGGTTTCATCCTTGGCAATAATGCTCAACACAAATCTGAGATTATATTCTTAGCCTTTTCTAAGAGTTCAGAAGCAAATGATGTTCAGTTTACTTACTGCTGTTATATGAGTATATGATGAATGATTCTTGAATTCAGATTCCTTTTTCCCAAATCCTGCAATTGCATTTGTTGGCAGGTAGACCTATTGATTCCAAGTTCCTCAGCATGAGTACAATAACATGACAATCTTCTTGTAGCCTATTTCTGATATGACACACATTGTTAGCAGTATATATTGTTGATGGCTACCCAACCTTGCATCATCTTCTACTGACACCCTACTGTTAACAAACCTCTTGTGCCAGTCAAGCATATGGCTTCTTAATACGCATATTGGATAAAGCAACATAAGCATGCTGGAGAAGGTTCCATGTTTCAGTGGGTGTCTTTTCCCTAACTTTACACAAAATTTAACATTCACTTGCTGTTTAACTTCCACATCCATTCTCACCAAGGCAAATAGTGTCACTGAGAAACAGCATGTTGTCATTCTGCCACCTAATGGAATTTTGTGGAATCACTTTCAAGGCCACACATGTGCAGAACAAAGAGCATGACTGAATAAAATCTACCAGAATAACTGCAACATAACTATTTCTGAAATATAGACTCAATCCTGGAACTTTTATGACAAGATTGAATTGTTCTTATTTTGTCAATAAATTGGTATCTTAAGTTATGAATAATTTGCATCTCACATAAATATAAGCTGTCTTCAAACAACATCTGTCAAATTCAATTTGTTGATTTGGAATATGGATTCAATCCTAAAGTCTCTGGGTTGGAAAGCTGAATCATATCCACCAATTTATAATGAAAAAAGAATCAGACATGGGGAAGCATGTTTTACATCATCCTGGAAGATTTGGGATCAGTTCTAAGTCATGTATCTCCAGTATTTATCAAAACAATTTAAACTTGCAAATCTCATTTTTCACATCATAATTAACCTTACTACAAATATACACAATCTGTGATTAATCAATTGCCATTTATTTACTTCTGATAGGAAAGCAACATAAAACAAGTAAAAACAATCTCAATATAGGTATAAGCAGTCTATGACAGACATGGCTAAAAGTTGTTGGTAAAACAATGGTGTGTATTTGGAAGAAAGTTTCTTTATTCTTCACTGATATTCAAGCTCAAATGCCAGTCCAAAAGTCAAGCCTGTTGTTTAAACAATAAAGAAACTACAATGTTATGGCAACAAATTTAATTTGAAAGTTGATTTTGAAGATGTTTTCAAGATACAGTACTCCCATAATGAGGAATTCAAATTCAATGATCTTATTGAAATTTGGAAGGAAAGCATACTTGAAGGATCTGATTTTAAACTGAGCCTGCAGATCACATCATGATGATTTGAATATTGAAGGTGCTTGTACTCACTGAAGCAGTATCAAGATTCTTTAGGGTATTGATTCAAATTAGCAATGATTAACAACCATAAAGCAAGGAACAAAGAAAATGTGTGGTTCTCTTTTGAGGAGATTCTAAGAGAGAAGAAAGATTTATCTTACAGGTTTAATGCTTGATTTCTTTAAGCAATGGTCAAAAACTTGTTCATAGAAATTGTTATTATTGGATATTAGTGATTATAAAGTGGTCTTGGCTACTGTTCAAGAATAAATGCCCTTTTTACTCTAACTTGCTTTTAAATTGTTATACATCAGGTTTCATACTTTTTGTAAATTTTTCATAAGTACAAATTAAAAAATATATATTCTTCCTGTTCAAAATTTTTGATCTGGAACCAATTATATCATTTTAACATTGCATTTATGGGAAAATTAGTCTTGATTTATATTTCTCAAATAATGTCACTGGTTTCAATCTGACTTAGGATGTAACTATTATATTCCTTTTTGTGTTTTCTTAATATAACTTATGAGGATTATATAGGCCAAAATTTTTTTTCGTTTTTGACTATTTGGTGAATTTATTAAACTTTAATCTGCTAAAAGAAACTTGTAATTTTATTTTATTAATAATTTTTTTATTTTGGAATTTATGTGGATGTACATATCAAATGTTAAATAGGATTGCAGATACTCATCTTGGAAAATAATCAAAGAAACAAAATAGCATAATATAATATAGTTGGCAAATAAAATTTTAATTATATAGACCATAGAAACATATTGTAAAAAAAAAATAAGCTCTTTCAGTCTCTTTACATCAGAACTACCATAAAAGATAGACAAACAAACAGATAGACTAAACAAGCAAACTTATACATTTAATATTCATCTATATTCATTATTAAATGAGTGTTTCTCATTCATCTTTATCTATTTATGTGATGATAGTTTTAATGTAAGGAGACCAAAGTATTCATGTTTTGTTATTTGTTTGTGTATTTTCTACAATTAAAAGTTTTCCAATTGTATCATTAAATTCTGTGCTATTTTTTGGCAAATCTTTATTTGCAAAATCAAAAAAACAAATTATTAAACTACAAATGATAACTTCAGCTTTGAATTCCATTTTGTCAATATAAAAATCAAGAATATATTTTTTTGTCATTTTATTAATTAACCTTCTTGTAGATCATAAATCTTCCATTGTCCTAATTAAATAAAGCACTTCAAGCTGGCAATCTCAATAAAAAAAAAGCAGCATTATTCTTAATCATCACCAGGGACATAACTAAGGGTGGGCCCGAGAGGGCAATGGCGCATGCATTGAAAGTTCTGGCACATGTGCTGGCCCACCCTAAATATATAACCCAAAACATAAAATTGAAAACCCAAGAGTTCAACTCCCCATAACCCAAGATGCCTTGAGTTTTGTAAAAATGAAAATTTACAACCGCAAAATCCAAGACGCCTTGTATTCCGTAAAAATGAAAATAAAAAACCTAATCCAAGACGCTTTGTATTCCGTAAAAATGAAAATGAAAACCACAAGTATAATTTAAGCCCACATAATTTCATGCAAAGAAGAACTCAAAAAGCACTCATAATCCAAGATGCTTTGTATTCCGTAAAAATGAAAATAAAAAACCACAGCATAATTTATGCCTTGTATTCCGTAAAAATGATAATAAAAAACCACAAGCATAATTTACTCCACACATAATTTCACGCTAATAGCGATAAAAAATAAGTATAATTTAAGCCCACATAATTTCACGCTAATAGTGATAAAAATCATTATTTACAAACTGCGAAAAAATGCGTCCTTTGCACATTTTACGCAATACTTAATTAATTTACAAAACTGCAAAAAAATGTCCTTTGCACATTTTGCGCAGTACTTAATTAATGCAATTAGCTGGAAAGAATAAATAAAGTTTCAAAATACTAGTATATATAAGTAATTATGCGGTGATTCTTACTTAATGATGCAAAACGATCAATGACTTTGTCGAAATCGAAAGCTTTTGCGATTTTTCTCTCGGTGAACATGATTGCTAAATTGCTTAACCGATCATCAAGCATTCTGTTACGTAAATACGATTTAATAAAGCTCATACAGGAGAATGTTCTTTCACATCGGTGTGGCCCACCCAAAAAAAATGCTGGTTACGTCACTGATCATCACTAATGCACTTATTATCTTTTCATTCATTCGTGTATTTATATTTATTCTAATACAGTGAAACCCCGCTCGTGCATTTCCATATCGTACGACTTTCCCGCTTTAAACGTCTAACAATAAAATTTTTTTTTATATTTAAATTAATTTTACTTTTTATATTTTAAAATTACAAATTACCTCTGCAAATTTCCATTTTTTAAAAAATATTTTCTTATTAGAAATTTTCCATGAGGGTGGATATTTCCAAAGTTATCCAGTGAGTCAATGAATATTCTTTGTTTCTACCAAACAGAAAAAACATTTTTTATTTAAAAATATTTTCTTTTTGGAAATATCCACCCTCATGGAAAATTTCTAATGTTATCCAGTGAGTCAATGAATATTCATTGTTTCTACCAAACAGAAAAAACATTTTTTATCTTTTTAGTAATTTAAACCAAAACCTGACATATATACTGGTTATACATTAGTATTACCTGAGCACAAGGGATTCAGCCTACTATTTCCTTTTCTAATAATGTGAATCCATGTTTTAAACAATTATTTAAAAAACTACCAATTTCCATTATATTTTCCTATATGTAAATTAAGTTTTTATTAACAACATTATTTTTGTTGTTTCTAACTAAATTAAAAAACCTTACCATGAGGTAGACCAATATCTTCTGATTAAAATAAAATTTAAATTTAACAATGTATATGCCTCAACAATCTTAATAAATTTGCAACTTCAAATGATTACATTGAAACAATTTCACAATGTATATGCCTCAACAATCTTAATAAATTTGCAACTTCAAATGATTACATTGAAACTAAATTTTAACTTCCATGCAAACTACCCAGGATTTACTACTTATGCCCTCTAGTGATTTTTTTTTTAAATATGTTCACACCATATTTCTGATAATTTTAGCCCAATTTATTATTTAAAATTATATTCTTATTGACTGTTTTTCTTAATAATCTAGATAAGTAATTTGTTTCCTGTTTTAATATTGAAATCGTATCTTTATCAATGTCACAATTATTATTTATACAATGAGTGAATAGGCCAGATTTTAATTGTTTCAAATTTATATAACGCTTATGCTCCTCTAATCTTATTTTTAATTGACGTTTAGTTTCACCTATTCAATAATGTTTGTTTTTAAAAGTATATAGTACTTTATAAACTACACTATGTTTATTTAATAATCCTTCTGTTTGTCATCCTATAAATTTTAAATTTTTTTACTTTAAATTGCATTTTTGATGCAATACCTATTTTAAATTTTTTAAAAAATTCTCTTTCTTGATAAAATTTGTTTTCTTCATATAATAATAATAAAAAATTATTTTTTGTTATATCTGTTTTTTTTTTTATAATTTTTTTTCCCATTTTTGCAATTGTTTATGCTAAACGATTATCCGCATTGGCATTTTATAAATCAAATCTAATTCCAATTTTTTAGTTTTAATATCTGTTGTTCTACAATCACGTGAGTGTGTCGTCTGGTGCAGTCAGCCATTTTGAAAGAACTGACGGGACGAGTGGAGGCGTACTTTTTTTACACAAAAAGAAGACACTAGTTTTTCCTGATTATTATTTATTAATTCAGTTGTACATAATTAAATGTTGTTTAGATGTAAATATTGTCATTTGGATAATTTGGAGAAACACCAAGAATTGTGTTATGTTAATTAGGAAAAGTACTTATACCCGTCACCAGATGGCCTTCAGTGATTCTGACGTTCGTGGTCACTGGTCATCATGCTGTGTATTTGGTGTTGTCTTCGTCGTGTGCTAACCGATCATCCCGGTATGTTGTTCGTGGAAAAACTGTCATAGTGTTTTTTATCAATTCTACTGGATCACGACGAAAACTATTCTGTCAGAAGTAATTCATTGTTTTATTTTACTAATCAGTTTAAAGTTTTCATTAAGTTAATAAAAGTTTCTAAAGGATGACAGATGCTGTGTATGTGTTCGTAGACTGGCTTGTACAATTAAAATTTTACGTTTTCGTTACTTTAGGCATCACGGCAGACTTCCGGGCTAAGGAGCCGTAAAAATCGAATCTTGGCAGGAGGCCGGGGGAAACCCCGACTTCTTGACATGGGTAAACTGCTTTGTTTAACGATGTAATTTGTTATGAAAAAGTCATTTTCCCACCATTACTATTTTATGCTTTTTTTCACTCATTTCGCAAATGCAACAAACTCACGGTAAAATAAAAATTAAAATAGAATCTCACAACAACAGTCACAATCACTGAAATGGTGAATGTTAGAAACCAAAAAAATAACTAAAATACAGTCACAATTCAAAACTTTAAACTGAAATAGCTAAAACTAAAATTGACGTGATTCAAAGTCATAAAAATATGATGTCATTGACAGCTTGTTGATCATTAAATAATAATTAAGAAAAATTATTTATTAGTAAATTGAATTAATATAATTCTTTTTATTAATCTCTTTAAAAGTAATATGAAATCACAAATTGTGAAAGCCTCGCAGGCCACACAAAATTGCTTGGTGGACTGCCTTTTGGACAGCCCTGCTATATATTGTGATACTGAGGTCAGAATTTGTAACATGTATGCGTATCATTTCCAGTTAGAGCATAATTATATTTTAAATAATTTCTATCAAAATTTTTATGAAATCGCTTTCAAAATTTATCAGGAAATACAGCCATTTCCTGACTTATGAAAAATGTAACTCTTACATAAGTTTTTGCAAATCAAATTTTATGTAAGTAGGAAAAATAATTTTTAACAAAAACTGTGAATTAAAAACTCCCAGGGCTAAATGACTTCAATAATTGCCCCTACACAACACTATGTAGCCATATTGTTCTCTGACTGAAAATGAGAGAATGCCACATGGAGCAATATCATACTAGTAATATTATACTTAAGATCAATAAAATAATAAATCACAAAAGCACAAATAAATCAAGTAATATGAAGTTTTTATAACGTAAATTAATATAGTTGAACTTGTTATCTACAAATACAGTAGGTATATAAATATATCTGGAAAAAATTTACGATAAGCATTTTATATAAAGTCGAATTTATGGTAAGAGACACACTATAAGTTGGAGAGTGGCTGTATAAAGGAAAGAGATGGTTATATGTAGGAACATATTAAATCATTATTCAAAATTTTAACAGCTGAAATAAAAATCTGAAGTCATACCCAGTGATTTAGAAAAATTCTAATTTTTTTAAAATTTTTCATTAAAATTTTTATAATAAATTCTAATAAATATTGTGTGTTGTAGAAGTCAGTCAAAGTGTAGGCTCTCAGTTTGCAGACCATTGCTGAATTTTAAAATTTCACAAGCAACCAAGGTCAAAAAAGAGAGTACATTGCATTCAAGTTGAAACATTTCAATAATATTTAACAAACAAATCTTTAAACAAACATTTGTATCCATATATATATATAATAAGGACTTATTTATTAAATTTGTTGTTGGAGTATTCTCAATAATGCATTACTCAGACATATGTTGCATTTGATAACTTTATATTCTTGTTGATAAAACAAGAATATAATTGATATCTAATATTTTCTGGATATAAACAGTTGGTTTATATATCAAATAACCTCAATAAAAGTTAGTTATAGAAATCCTTAAAAGAGAATATCATTAA
>AYEL01077698.1:0-25788 GCA_000484575.1 Olivierus martensii
TTAAAAAATTTTATTATATTTTACAGTTAATTTATGAATTTTTACATTATTTTCTATCCTATTTTACTATGTATGATTTTTTTGTTTTAGGAATTGAAGATCTGAATAGATCAAATATTGTATGAGTTTAGTTTTTAACATAATTTCAGTATTACGGGGATTTTTGTATTAATCATGAGTAGTGGTACTAATGATAAAATACAGTAGAAGCCGCTTATTAGAATCACTTTGGGACTGATCTATTTTGATAACAATAACAAATTGATAACATTAAGCAGTGCATGAGATCGGAAGAGCGTCGTGTAGGGCAAAAAAGTATAATTTTCGATTTTATTTATTATATAGTATACTGTATATTGTACTTTGCTGTTATATACAGTGTAATCTCGATTCATTGTTTTCGTCGTGACTCCGAAAAAACTATGGATACGAGAAAATGATAAATGCGGGGATATAAAAAATAAAAAAAAAAATGAAAATTGCATTAAAAGATAACGCTAATAATAATAATGATAATAATTTCAAAGCTCTATAACTGGTTGACGAACACTTATTAAACTTCACTTTTCGCTTAATCAATTAAGTGAAAAAGTAAAGTGAAATGATTTATGCTTAATGTTGCCAATTCCAGTTTATGGAAAATCACAAAGTTCTAGAGCAATAGTAAGAAAATTCTTATATCAAAAATAATTTTTAATTTTTTTTCAATAAAGGGAATTATAAAGTCATTAAAATTGCACATACAGAAATTTAAACTATATATTTCGTCATCAAAAAAAAAATATATAAAAAATCACCAGATCTGGCAACAGTAAGTCGTGCCATTCGTACGGCCAAGACGTGGAGAAACCATCTAAAGGCACTGCAAAGCGTCATATTTGAAAAGCAGTCATAATAAAAATAAAAAATCACCAGATCTGGCAACAGTAAGTCGTGCCATTCGTACGGGCAAGACGTGGAGAAACCATCTAAAGGCACTGCAAAGCGTCATATTTGAAAAGCAGTCATATTTGTCTGTATGAATTTTATTAAATCAAAAAATTACATCGTTCTAATAATAATTAATTTAAAAATGTACAGAAATCATATCTTTCCATTTAAGTCGAATCTGCATTATTTAAAATGGAGGACAAGTGTTTATCTTTGGATTTTCTCGTTTTTGTCTAAATTTTGGTGAAAACAAAGTACTAAATGAACAATTAACAAAATAATATTGTTTATTTTAATAGATTTAACCAATATTTTAGTATTATCAGAGATTTTTTTTATTTTAAATGCGGTATTTTATAGTGGTGTATCGATTCTGATGATGACAACCGAATTTCTGATTACTATAAGTGGATGTATCGATTCTGATGACAATAACCAAATTTCGAGGTATTTTTATAGCGGTGTATCGATTTTAATAAAAATCGATTAATTGAAATTACTATAAAGTGGAGTTTTCATAATGCATTTTAATATGAATGATTCGGGACCGTTAATTTTTGATATCAATATCCGCGATTATAATAAGCAGCTTCTGCTGTAATTAGTGTGTTCGATATTTTGAAAGCTAAAATTATAAACTTTGAAAAAATTGAGAGATTTTTAAAGTAAAATATGCCATTAAATTTTGCAATTTAATTATTTTTTAGCCAAAAAGAAGGGGTCACAGGGCAGATTCCAATGTTGAAGATGAAGAAGAAAAAACAAGAGAGAGTCTGTAATAGATAAATCCATCATTTTTATCATATTTAATGTAATTATAGTAATAATTAGCAATGTACAGTCTTTAACTGAATAAAAAGACTCAGTATTTTTTATTTGTATATTTTAACTAGTAAATATAATTTTTTTTTATAACTATTTTTCATAATTGATTTTATCATCAAAAATATTCTTATAGCCAATATTTTGAATCATCTATAGTGTAGTATTTAATTTTCCTTATTTATGTTGACTTCACAGTTAAAGAAAATGTCCTATGTTACAGTGCTACTGTCAGTTTACTCTATATCAGTGTGTCCAACCTTTTAGCTTCCTTGGGCCACATTTGAAGAAGAAAAATTGTCTTGGGCTGCACATAAAATATTCACATTATTACGATAGCTATTAACAAATAATGCATATATATGATATCCATTATGACAAATAAGCAAAAATGTCATAGCATAATAATCTTAGATTTTGTTCAGAAATTTTTTAAAATCATTGAGTAGGTCAAGAAGTTTTCATCATTGAAATAGGAATTGTAGATAGGTATTTAAATAATAAAAACTTCGTTAATTTTGTTAAGTACATAAAAATTTCAATGTTTTAAGGAAGTTTATGATTTTTATGTTAAGCCACATTCATTACAGCTCTGGACTGCATGCGGCCCATGGACCTCGTCTTGGGCTGCACATAAAATATTCACATTATTACGATAGCTATTAACAAATAATGCATATATATGATATCCATTATGACAAATAAGCAAAAATGTCATAGCATAATAATCTTAGATTTTGTTCAGAAATTTTTTAAAATCATTGAGTAGGTCAAGAAGTTTTCATCATTGAAATAGGAATTGTAGATAGGTATTTAAATAATAAAAACTTCGTTAATTTTGTTAAGTACATAAAAATTTCAATGTTTTAAGGAAGTTTATGATTTTTATGTTAAGCCACATTCATTACAGCTCTGGACTGCATGCGGCCCATGGACCTCGGGTTGGACAGCCCTGATCTATATCGTTGCATTTTAAAATGATAACTAATTCTTGTATCATGTACATCTTTTAACAACTTTAAAAGTAAGATTCTTTCCTGAATAAAGTATATTTTTTTTTTATTATAATAAAAAATATTTTAGAAAATGGAAATAGGAATTGTAGATAGGTATTTAAGTACATAAAAATTTCAATGTTTTAAGGAAGTTTACGATTTTTATGTTAAGCCACATTCATTACAGCTCTGGACTGCATGCGGCCCATGGACCTCGGGTTGGACAGCCCTGATCTATATCGTTGCATTTTAAAGTGATAAAAGATGTACATGATACAAGAATTAGTTAACAACTTTAAAAGTAAGATTCTTTCCTGAATAAAGTATATTTTTTTTTTATTATAATGTCATGTTGAGATGTTTTGAGTATCTTATAAATACAACAACTATTGCAGAGGAATATAAATGAGTATTTCATGTAATAGAGTTTTATATTACTCTGTAATATTGTTAATAGAATGCAACTGGCAAGTGAGAAAGAGTTTGCTGAAAATTTTATTAGATATATTCTTTAAACTGAAAAAGTAATAAAAATAAATTCTCGATTGAATCAATTGTTGAAACTCAGTATATTAATTTCAAATACAATTATTTGGTTTGATATAGCAAAGACATAATGGCATAACTCAAATGGCGAGTGCTTAAAGACAAGATACACAGTTTGTACCTCTTGGAGTAGGAAATGAAAAACCAAACAGTTGAGGAATGTTTTATCTTGAATAATTTCATTCTCTTGTTTAGTTGATTTTGGCATAGATTTAAAAAAAAAAAAAATTTTTTTTTCAAATGTTTAAAAAGTTTCTTATTAATAATTTCAAAAGTAGAAGTGATATTTACATTTAATTTAACTGGAACTACTACAGATATATTACTCTGTAATAGTGTTTTGTTTATGTATAAATTTAATATTGTTAATAGAATGCAACTGGCAAGTGAGAAAGAGTTTGCTGAAAATTTTATTAGATATATTCTTTAAACTGAAAAAGTAATAAAAATAAATTCTCGATTGAATCAATTGTTGAAACTCAGTATATTAATTTCAAATACAATTATTTGGTTTGATATAGCAAAGACATAATGGCATAACTCAAATGGCGAGTGCTTAAAGACAAGATACACAGTTTGTACCTCTTGGAGTAGGAAATGAAAAACCAAACAGTTGAGGAATGTTTTGAGATTTATCTTGAATAATTTCATTCTCTTGTTTAGTTGATTTTGGCATAGTTTAAAAAAAAAAAAATTTTTTTTTGAAATGTTTAAAAAGTTTCTTATTAATAATGTCAAAAGTAGAAGTGATATTTACATTTAATTTAACTGGAACTACTACAGATCTGTTTTTTACAGATTTTTGTATCACTATAATTTTTAGTACATGCAGGAATTAATTAACTTTTAAACATACAATTCAAATCAAAATCTTTACAGTAATTATCAAACTATATTAAAACATATTTAAAAACTAAATTCTTAAAATACTATATATTTACAAAATTTTATATTTAAGAAATTATAAAGCATTATTCACAAACTGTAAAATGCATTTCGGTCTTTTTGACCCTCTTCAGTTACAGTATAATGTGAAAGTTTATTCAAGTTTTCCACTTTAAATAATTTTAAATCAATTTTTGTTTATAGAGGGGCGGCTTAAAGAGGTTTGACTGTAGTTTTAAATTATTCTGTTCTTTCCAGTATCTTTTAAATTCAAGTCTATTATTATGTTTCATCACGGTTATATCTAAATAATTTATTAGATCATTTGAACTACATTCAATTGTAAACTTTATATTTTCATTGTATGAATTTACGTATTGTAATAAGCTATTGACATCAAAAAGATCAGAATCAATTATGCATAAAATATCATCAACATATAACGAGCCATAAATATTATTCCTGGGTAATTTAATATAAATTCATCTAAATTTATAAAATAAACTTCAGTTAATTTTGGACCTATTACAGACCCCATAATTATACCATCTGTTTGTTTGTAATATTTATTATTTATTTTTATGTAATTATTATAGAAACAGTATTCTACACCATCTATTATCCATTTTTCTATGTTTAATGATTGTAAATTTGTCTTTAATCATTTTTAACTTAATACTTGGATATAAATTTACTATGTCTAAAGATATCAACTTATAATTATTAGGAATTATTACATCTTTTAATTTTAAAATTAATACATCTGAATTTTTTTTTTTAAGTAAAAGTTTCATTAGCAAGGAAGGATATCAAAGTGTAAATTTCAAAATTTAATGAAATTTATGTCACAAACTAATTTAAAGGGTGCTGATTTCAAATATCAAGTTTATTTCTGCATAAAATGATTCATTCATTTTCACGCAATATATGCATCATTTTTCAAACCATTATAAAGTTTACTATTGTTTGTTTATTTATTTATTTATTATTATTACAGGTAAATAAAACAAAAAATTTACACTACCTGGTTAACAAAGATGTAACCCCAATTGTTAGTTTGGGTATTTTCATTTACAATTTTTACAAATACATTAAAAGGATTAGTTAGACAATCAAGTAATGTAGTAAAAAACCTAGTATAAAACAGATGATATGGAAACATTCTTAGGATTTTTATTTGGGGTATATAAAAGACAACACGAGATTGTGCGACACGATTCGGTGAATTAAAATTGGTCATTAATAAACCAAGTTGAAAGTTATAATAATTGTAAAGATATTTAGCATCAAAGAAAACAATGCGACTACAAATAGTATGAACTTTAAAGTAATTAGGGGTGTCTAGGTTGTTTATTGCATATAATTTTTTTAGTATCTTGTATATGGATATTATATTATTAACATGCAAATACCTATATGGATTTTAACATTTCCATATAGGTATTTGCAGAAACTGGCCAAATTATGAGACCGTAATCAATTACTGACTGGATAAAAGTAAGCAGTATAAGTCATAAGATGTTATAATTTCGTAAGTAATAGAAGTTGCAGCAAATAATTCTTAGTCTATAAAATTTATATAAAATGGAAATTTTACAAATATTTTTTAATTTGACAAGCACAACTCTATTATAAGTCTAAAGGATTGAAATAACATAAGTTACATTATTTGATTTGTAATCAACTTTATTGATTTTCAATCAATCAAAGTTTATGAATCAAAGAATGTAAAAATTTCAAAAAGATTCTTCATGCAATTAA
Organism: Olivierus martensii; assembly: GCA_000484575.1. NCBI lineage: Eukaryota > Metazoa > Arthropoda > Arachnida > Scorpiones > Buthidae > Olivierus > Olivierus martensii. The sequence goes on from AYEL01077698.1 coordinate 5,940, forward strand.
TGATTAAAGTTACACAAGATGAAAATAGTCCTATAATATAGTTTCTTGAAATTTTTATTACACTAATCTGTTCCATTTATTATTACATCAATATGAGAACTGGCAATGTTAATCTAAATTAAAACAAAACCCAAATCACTCTTGTGCATCTTTAAATTCATAAATATTCTCAAAATTCTTAATTACAATATCACATCATACAATTTTAATTTCATTAAGAAGAGATAATGTAACAGTTTATTCTTGCAATTTTGCAATTAACGCCTGACTTAGACTAGTGAGCAGTAATGAGTAATAGACGCGAAAAATTCAGATATAACGTGAATGTAAGATTTTCAATGAAGAGATGATATACATTTATTGATGAATGCTCTCTCAAAAGCCTTCCTGTTATTTTTCCCAACTTATAAACTACCGAAATATTTGTGATCACTACTGTATCTCTTGGATGATGATTATCCATAACTTCCTACAAAAATCTTCCATTTTAGGATACCTGAATGGCTTTTTAAATTCATATTCTCAAAATTCTTAATTACAATATCACATCATACAATTTTAATTTCATTAAGAAGAGATAATGTAACAGTTTATTCTTGCAATTTTGCAATTAACGCCTGACTTAGACTAGTGAGCAGTAATGAGTAATAGACGCGAAAAATTCAGATATAACGTGAATGTAAGATTTTCAATGAAGAGATGATATACGTTTATTGATAAATGCTCTCTCAAAAGCCTTCCTGTTATTTTTCCCTACTTATAAACTACCGAAATATTTGTGATCGCTACTGTATCTCTCGGATGATGATTATCCATAACTTCCTACAAAAATCTTCCATTTTAGGATACCTGAATGGCTTTAAATCCATCATGTTGTAATATAACTGTTTCTCGCGGAAAAACAAAACTGAATTTCCTTTTTTTAATCTTATATGATCATTTTCCTGTGAATAATACGTCTAATGACGTCAAGAAGATTCAGGGTGATAAATTGTATTCATGGCAATGTTTAGTTACAATATACTTTCAAATAACGAACAGCAAAAAACCTTAATCCCAGAGGTATATTTAAATTCAATAAAAACTTTGAGATTTCTCCTCATCAGTTAGATTTAAACCTTGCTTAGTATATACGTAGTGAGTTCAGAAAATGCTCCAAGAAGTCCCCACTGGAGAAGCTAAAGAATGACATCACAAACCGCAGAAATCGCGAGGAAATGTGATAAGTTGAATGGCTGAGGACCAGCTATTCAACTTATCACGATGTCTCGCGATATGACATCATTCTTTAGCTTCTCTCTAGCAGAGATCTCTCGAATCATTTTCTGAACTCACCCATAGTCTCATAATTGTGAGTTGTCTTCTGTGCACTTGCGCAATCGTAGAAAATAAAGATATGCTGTTTTTTAAAGTTTCTTATAATTTATAACTGTTTTTCGCAGAAAAACAAAACTGAATTTCCTTTTTTTAATCTAAATGATGATTTTCTTGTGAATAATATGTCTAATGACATCAAGAAGATTCAGGGTGATCAAAATTGTATTCATGGCAATGTTTAGTTACAATACACTTTCAAATAACGAACAACCAAAAACCTTAATCCCAGTGGTATATTTAAATTCAATAAAAACTTAGATTTCTCCTCATCAGTTAGATTTAAAATGCGGAATGACTGTCCTGTTGTAAGAAAATTACTAGAAATTGCTTATTCAACAGCACTAAATAATTGAGAAAATAATTGGCATGAGACTAATCAAAGTAAAAATTGACAAATATGCTTTAATTCACGGATTAGTTTATGCTAAGTGATTATGATTTTCCATGTGAGTGGCAAAGAAGATAGTTCAAATCAGAATAAATAAGTTTCAAGGCAAATCTTTGGATTCAGTTGAAGTTTATTTAAGATAGCATGTATTTTCTCGTGATTTTTTTTATATGTTGCAGTATTACGAATAATTTGCTTCAGATAACTTGAAATTTTCCGGTTGTCATGGAGATTCCACAATTTATAAATTATTATACTTAATCTTTTTTTGTCTTATTAAGTAAGAGAGAGAATTTTTATCCAGGGCCAGATATGAGCCAATCGAACCCCGCGCTTGAGATGTCCCGCATTTGTCAAAGTTTATCTAATTAAAAATTGTATTAAGAAAAAATATATATTGTTTTTTTTCAATATTCGAATAACATAAATAGTATGATACAGTATAGTGAAATTACAGATTATTATTATAACCCGAAATGTCTATACGATTACTTTTTTTTATATTGAGCCCTCTCGCAATATTTTGGATACAAGTTTGTATTATCAGTATAGTATACACGGCAAGAGTTGACAAACAGCATTTTTGCTTCTGCCAACTTCGCCTTGCTTAGTATATACGTAGTGAGTTCAGAAAATGCTCCAAGAAGTCCCCACTGGAGAAGCTAAAGAATGACATCACAAACCGCAGAAATCGCGAGGAAATGTGATAAGTTGAATGGCTGAGGACCAGCCATTCAACTTATCACGATGTCTCGCGATATGACATCATTCTTTAGCTTCTCTCTAGCAGAGATCTCTCGAATCATTTTCTGAACTCACCCATAGTCTCATAATTGTGAGTTGTCTTCTGTGCACTTGCGCAATCGTAGAAAATAAAGATATGCTGTTTTTTAAAGTTTCTTATAAGTATTAATTTAACCTTTTTTTATTTATGAAAATTATGTATTTCATATGTTGATTTAATTGGCCCAAAACGAAAGGGTGAAAAATTTCCACATCACACATTTTTCCATGTTGTCATCATGTTGGTCATTTGTTGAAAGTGCTTCCGAAACAAGTAAATTTCATTATTAATTGTTGTTAATAAGCAAAATAAAGTTATTTTTTCATAAATAAAAAAAAGGTTAAATTAATACTTATGTATTTCATATGTTGATTTAATTGGCCCAAAACGAAAGGGTGAAAAATTTCCACATCACATATATTTTTCCATGTTGTCATCATGTTGGTCATTTGTTGAAGGTGCTTCCGAAACAAGTAAATTTCATTATTAATTGTTGTTAATAAGCAAAATAAAGTTATGTGATTATCTAAAACACATTAATAACATTGATTCTTGTGTATTTGAGTAGAAAATTTCTAACGCATATATGCGTCTATTGTCCCAGGCAGGATACAGTTAGTGCGGTGCTCGATTGAATTTTTCTCAACTCAAAATATGGCTTATTTTATTTATACATATAAGTAACGTTTATAAATAAATACACATTTCGAACAAATAATCGTAGGATAGTTGAGCGAAACTATTTTTAGTCGGCCGGATTGGCCGCGTGAAAACGCTTCAGCTTTCCATTCCAGAGGCCAGGGACCCTAGTCTCGAGTTTATCGTGTTAGTGTCACGTGATACTGCTAACTCCCTATCAATTCTGTCTAAACATGGGAGTTGGTGTCACGTGATACTGCTATCACGAATGCATTGTAACACAAACTCGAGACTAGGGCCCCAGGTCTCTCCTGAAAATGTTTATCGTGGGGTCTTCCAAACATGGGAGTTGGTGTCACGTGATACTGCTATCACGAATGCATTATAACACAAACTCGAGACTAGGGCCCCAGGTCTCTCCTGAAAATGTTTATCGTGGGGTCTAGGCCTGGTATGTCGATCTGTCCTCCGCAATCCGGCTGATCTTTCCGCAGGAATGGCAGCCTGTAAAGTGACTGCTCACAGAACCGGCCCTAGGCGGTAGGCAAGGTAGCGGCAAAATTTAGGAATGTGTTTTTTTTAATTTTAAAGTTTTTTATAGCTTAGGGGGCGGCAATTTTTGGGTTTGCCTACGGCGGTAAAAACGCTAGGGCCGGCCCTGCTGCTCAATGTTAGAAAAATGAGACTTTGGTTGGTTCTGTTATGTTTCGGTTGGATACTTACGCGAATGTACATTCAACTCTCTAGTAAATTTACTTTATTTTGGTAGCCAGACGTAGCCCATTTATTTTAAATGTGATAAACAGATCCTAATAGTTAATATAAAGGGCGAAGTACTCTAATATAGAGGGCCGCGTGGGAAAGCTTCAGCTTACCACCCTGGAGGATCCGGGTTCAAATCCGGGTCCCACACCTCCAATTTTTCAGGAGGGGTCCGGGCCCGGCCTGTTGAACCCCATCCTTCAACCATCCGGTTGACCCCATCATGGGTGCTGGCCAGCCTGTGATGGGAGCTATAAATGGCCGCCGCCAGATAAAGAATATCCCATGAGGATATGGCGGCGTAATAACACTAACCTAACCTAACCTCTAATATAGAGTATTAAATTATTTTTTTTTATAATAATTTTTTATAAATAGATGTTTTCGGTCATTTCGAATGAAGTACTCAAAATATTCCAAATTTCGTATTTTCCTAATCGTTTAATGCTTTAAGGAAAGAGAGAAGTAGATTTAAAGACCATCGAGGGCATATTGTCATGAAAAAGCAATTATTATTTGTATTTTATACTTAAGATTGTTATGAAGAAATAAACACAAATGGAGCGAACAAAATTTTATTTTTTGACAAAGATAACCAAACAATAAACAAGAGTATAATTACACTATTAATACCAAAAATTAAATATAAGGAAACATTTTATTTTACCTGCCACAATGCAATAAAATAGTTGAATATATGAATGTTTATTGAATATTTCTAATGTTTAAACTTAGACTTTACTTTAATCTTAAATTATTACGTATCTTTAATCACTATTAAATCGATACAATTGTTGCGAATACAAGAACAGCATGAATTTCTTATTTTAAAACAGTGAATTTATAATCTTGCCAAATATTATATTTCCTATCTTCTATCACCTCTTATTTGCACATTCTTACATCCATACGCTAAACAATATACACCAATAATAACGCAAAAATACAGAAAAACACGCTACAAATAGGAAAAAATGTATTCAACTAACGATTCAGCGGACATGCTTCCTACAACGTAGCTGCCAGCGATCTGGTTTGAGTCAGCCAAGATCAGCTACTCGTTTTACATGCTAATCGCTTATAGGAGCAATCACTCTAGTATATATATATATATATATAGAACTCTGTGGTTTCGCCCTGTCACTTAATGTTCTAATATAATGGAAAGTGACGTCATCTGTTGGCAAAAAAAACGCATTTTTTAATTAAGCTTTTGTGCTATGGACGCATAAATTCATCCAGCCAAAACTATCGGTGTGGAGTATGGATGAATATATGCGCTAGCAATTTCTATTCAAACACACAAGAATTAACGTTAGCAATATGTTTGAGATAGTCACGTAGATTTTCTTTGCTTATTAGTAACAATAAATAGAAAATTTCTTTCCGTATGTTCCAAGAGAGAGAAAAGTAAATCGATTCGTTCGCATTCAATTTTTACAATAAGTTTTATGGGTTTACAGAAATTAGACGATCTAAAGCTGGAATGTAAAAATCCAGCCAGAAAAGTAAATACAATTATTCTTTGTTTATTAGCCTTTTCATGATTTCATTTTGCTTCAAGCGCGAAGGCCGATTCGGTGCAATCATCGAATTGACTCATCCGATCCCGGAGGAACCATAAGATAAAGTTACGCTATTAGAAATATTTTGCATTTAAAATTTTGAAATATCTCATTAAATCGCCACTTCGATGGCCGAATGATCCGATCCCGGAGGAACCATAAGATAAAGTTACGCTATTAGAAATAATATTTTGCATTTAAAATTTTGAAATATCTCATTAAATCGCCACTTCGATGGCCGAATGGTAACGCGTTGGCGTGCCACGCGGGAAAACCCGGGTTCGCACACCGGGTCCGGCATCTTCTGAAAAGTTTTTTCGGAATTCCGGGCCTGGTCCGGCGATCCCAGTCCTTCATCATCCGGTCCCTCTCCACGGGTGTGGATGCAGTTCGTGATTGGAAGTGGCCCCACCCCTTAGTAATCTCACTGATTGGAAAGGGGTGTAAAAAAATGCAAAAAAAATTGCCACTTAACTTTTCAAAGCGCGACCCAAATTGCGGAGTGAGCAGTTCTCGACCACCCATTATTATCGGCCGATTGGCCACGTGGAAACGCTTAGGCTTTCCACTCTGGAGGACCTGGGTTCGAGTCTCGGGTCCCACCCCTCGAAAATACACTGACAGCCCTTCGCAAGGGTGGGCAGCCTGTGAAAGGGCTTGTTTCGCCCCGCCACATAGTATTCTTCAAGAATGGAGTATGGCGTTATCTGTTGACCAGAAAACAGACCATCCACCATAAAATCTTAAATGGAAATGTAGAGATGAAAAATGATACTTGTATTGCTTGGAAAAAAAACATTTTTTTTATTTATGAGAATATAGTAATGAAAAATAAAATCTTATCGATAGATATATGTGGCACCGCCACCTATTTTTGGATAGGTTGAGAAGCGCTACGCTAAAGATTGAAACTAATTTCATGCGGTCTAAAAAAAATATAGCTTTAGAACGCCGGATATAAATTAAAATATTTTTTCACTTAATTATCGTTACTATTTAATTTCAGTTTGAATGGTAAAAGTGAATTTTTTTTAATTAACCATAATTTCTGGGAAAATATTTATTACATATTTTGCGTAGTAATTTTTCGATTAAACTGAAAAATAAATTTTAATTATTTATAGTTACTGGCACTCCCCTACGCTTACCGGCGGAGTTCATCACGCCATCATCAACGTCCACAACTGAATCACAACAATTTGTGCAACGACTTCGAAGCATTATGCAGACTCTAATACCAACGCCAATAACTTCTCTCAGCAACCCGAAATCATGAATGGAATTATAAATCTTGATTAAAAAAAATTTTTATGGAAAATATTTCTATAGTTTGTAACGATATCTTTTAAATTAGAATATAAACTTTAACAGATTTGTCTATAGTATTAATTCGCTCAGCATTCCGTACATGTTCTCAGTACCGGCTCTAATGCTCGACCATCGAGGATAATGGAGCATCGCCCCGATGCAGCTTTCATGTAACGTCTATTCAGCGCCCTTACAATATTGAGAAAATGATAATTTTTGTGCCCTCCTTCCAAAGGCGCCCCAATTCATCGCCTGCTTACCGGATTAAGCCGGTCCTGCATGTTCTCAAGTCTATGTGCTATGATGGAGTGAAGAAAGCTCTGCAGTCACCGTCCATTCAAGATCATAGAACGCACTTCCATAGATTTATGCGCACTCCGAAACATTTCACTCTATACAGCATACAGAGTGAAGTTAAGCATCGATCGTCTTTTACAACTAAAAATTGTACAAATGATGTAAGCACAAGTTATTAAAATTGGAGTATTTTTTTTTTTGTCAACAGATAACGCCACACTCCATTCATTAAGAATACTATGTGACGGGGCGAAACAGTCCCTTTCACAGGCTGCCCACTCTGGAAAGGGGTCAGCCGGATTGTGGAGGACGTGGATCGGTGGATCGGGTATTTTATCTACAATTTCTTTCCAGAATTATTCCTCGGGTCAGCTCTCTTTGAACCCATCCTTTACAGTTCACTTAAAAAAATAATAACCACGGATACACAAATTTTTATTTTCTGAAAAATGCAAAATTGAAAATTAATACAAACAAAACGATCAAACACCAAAGCGGCCCAACAAAAACTGACAAATAGCAAATGATATCACACAATTCCATGCACGCGCATGTGCCAACCCCCGAAATTCAAATATTGAATTGCGAGATACTGCTGTAACAATCGTGTTTACAGTCAATTGTTGTGTAATCAATCGTTGTGTAACAATCAATTGTAACAAAACGATTTGTTCGTTTTATTACAATTGATTGTAAACTACAATTTGCTATAGGCATCATGAACTAACAAGTCTATCAAATTGTTTACTTTTACAATTTGTGTTATCTATGAAAGGAAACATTTTCGGATCTATGTTTATATGGACTTTTTACTTTGTTTTGACGAGTAGAATGTGTTTTAAATTTGGCCAGACGTTTAGGAACACTATATACAAAAAAAAACAGTATATTGTTTATAATGCTGCCAGCAGATATTTTTTTATTACGTGAAGTGTAGGCCAGGGGAAGGGATTTTAGAGTTAATTTGATCCACGTTTCAAATAGGTTGCTCAGTCTTGTTGTACATTGATCAATGAACTAAGTCTCATCATATTTCTTTTGGATATTTTTATAATGGAGACGTTGATGTACGAACATGGTAGTTCGATCATATAATTCATATCAATGTAACATTGTAATTACATGATTTTAAAAAATTTTAAGGAAAATTTTTGATATTATCAACAATATGTGGATGATGTTTTGCGTATTACTATATTTTCTTAACTTTGAAAGAAAATTATTGTAATTGTGTTATTGTAATGTTTAGATAAAAATAGAATGTGTTTTAAAGTTGGCCAGACGTTTAGGAACACTATATACAAAAAAACAGTATATTGTTTATAATGCTGCCAGCAGATATTTTTTTATTACGTGAAGTGTAGGCCAGGGGAAGGGATTTTAGAGTTAATTTGATCCACGTTTCAAATAGGTTGCTCAGTCTTGTTGTACATTGATCAATGAACTAAGTCTCATCATATTTCTTTTGGATATTTTTATAATGGAGACGTTGATGTACGAACATGGTAGTTCGATCATATAATTCATATCAATGTAACATTGTAATTACATGATTTTAAAAAATTTTAAGGAAAATTTTTGATATCAACAATATGTGGATGATGTTTTGCGTATTACTGTATTTTCTTAACTTTGAAAGAAAATTATTGTAATTGTGTTATTGTAATGTTTAGATAAAACTGTTAAGATGAGAGTACCATAGAATGTTATACTACATACTATATTATAAAACCAAACATATCTTGTAGGTAATCTATATTTATATACTAAGAAAAGCGATTGCATAGATTTATCAACTAAGAAATTTCAGTTTTATAAGTTATTTGTTAGATTTTTGTGAACTGACATAACGTCTAGTGTCATTACAGTCATGCAAAATCTGCTGTTAACAAGGCAATAATAATCTTATTAAACGGAAATATATATTGAGCTATAAAAAATAATCTCTTGGGAAAATATATAAAAATTTAATGACGCAATGAATAACTTATTTGGAATTATTGTTGTATTGAATTAAACCAGCAAATCTATAAAAGGGATTTTTTGTTAACAGATGACGCCACTTTCTATTCAGGGAGAATACTAAATGATAGGGGCGAAACAAGCCCTTCCACAGGCTGCCCACCCTTGCGGAAGGGTCAGCCGGATTGTGGAGGACGAGGATCGACGGGCCGGGCCCGGACCCATTGAAGCTCGACCCGTCGATCTCTGTCCTCCACAATCCGGTTGACCGGTGGGCAGCCTGTGAAAGGGCTTGTTTCGCCCCACCCCGCCACTTAGTACTCTTACTGAGTGGAAAGTGGCATCATCTGTTGACAAAAAAAATAATTTTATAAGTTTATTAATAAAGTTTATTTATAAAATAATTTTTTAATGGCTGAAAATTAATTTAATATAAAGTAACAAAAACACGATTTTAAAACTTTTTTTAAATTTTTTTTTAAATTTCATACATTTTAAAATATTTAAATATACAAGCAAGCAACTTCTATTAATATCATTTTGCCATTACAATGCCTCTGCATTGTAATGGCACATGTAATTTTTCACTGACATCAAACGTATAACTTATTTTTTCTTTAATTTTCGAAGAAGCAATATAGAAACATAACTTTTCGTTATGGGATTTTATAAACGAAAACTGCGCAATCTTGGTACTTTGAATGATGGGAATTCGACACTGAAACTCAGTTAAAGACGCTAGCAGTTCATAGTCCAGCGCTAACGCCAATCAAACATGACGAACAGAATGGAACTCCACGCTAGAGTCGAACTATAAACCAGCCTTTATTATGCTGGGTCCGGTTCCAGATTCTTTCTAAAAAAGTCAAAAGATGTGTTATTAGGAATCGACTCCAATCCAGTTTCGATTCCAAGGATATACAACACATTTCTATGCGGCTATTTGAGCTATAAAGTTAAATAGCCTACTACATTTAACTGCGAGAAATTCGGTTTTGATTTAGGCTAAATCCTACAGTTCTCTAAAATTAAAAGCCATTGAAACTAGTAACTAAAAAATATTTTTAAATGCTCAATGAAAATTTGGTGATACTTGTTGATTTTCCTTACCTGTTTTTAGTCAATTATGAATGCTAACAAAAAATATTGACTGTCTTAACAAATGAATGATTTCTCTAATAATAGCTAATTTATAGATTTACTATTAAAACTTTTTTCTCTAACTCAATTCGTTTTTTACTCTATTGTGAATTATCTATATGGCATTAGGCTATTGCTCTCTAAAATCTGAATCATGGCTACGGTATTCCATGAATATAAATTTTTTCATCGTCAAAATCAGTCAACCAATCTTACCAGAATGATATCTTTTAGGTAATACGAAACCATTAAAAAAGGAGAGAAATTTTATAGATAACTGCCGAGATATACGTAAAGTTCTTCTTTTCAAGTGAAATAAAAGATTTAATCCTAAAACTTTGTTATTGGACTAGTCCAACACTACCACGAAGAGATTAGCAAAAGGGCAGAGGAATCGACATTAGCAAACAGAACACGTAAGCAATTCCCCATAGGAGAAATGTCAAAATGAGAACTGTCGGTAGTTGCTAAGTTACGGAGTGTTGTCCTCTACCTAACGAGATCGATATATTCACAACGCTCGTCCACATACCAGTCGCCACTACGTAACATGGCCTATAAGCCCGGATGCGGCTGTTTGCCTCTCTGACCTTGTCACCCAAATATGGACGTGGCAGAGAACAGGCCAGCGGCCACCTCCTCCTCTTTAACATGTCCTTCTTGTCGAATAACGATTGTGCCTTCTCGAACCCGAACCATGTGTCCATTTTGTGGAAGTTTCTATAATCAAGCGGCTAATGCTGATGTTAGTCTGCGCAGGAGGTCTACCACCGAAGAACACCTTCGTCTACCACAAATTGTAAGTACAGTATTATATATCTATCATTTTTTAAAGATTGCATGAGTGAAATTTCTTTCTCCAAACTTTCATGCGCTTTCTAACATGCAATATAATTAATTAGTTTCTGCAAAGAATGGGCATAGTGATTTAGATATCGGTGATACACTGGGAATAGGCCTGTAGGGTGAAGTTCGAGCGTAACCAATGATTTTTTAATGACGAGTCTATGAAGCGTGAAGAGCACATCCTATATTTAGGTTTGTATAATAAATGAAAATCCTTGCCCTTTTAATATTGTCCTTTGATCGATTTTATTCATAAATTAAGTAATAAACCATGAATTTATTAAAATATTACTTTAGAAAATTGAGTTTTCTGATCGAGACATAATCTGGAGCAATATTCGAATAGCATAATTGTTGTTACATAATCTTTTTTTATCCAGAATTTGGACACGTTAGCTAGAAATAAGAGTATTTAGGTCATCTTATTATGCATGAGGGGGTGATGAATGCCATGAATGCCAATATGATGCAATTTTATTTCCCTAGTTAAATATGATAGAAACCATAACCTAAATTATATGCAAATATGGAGTCACGATACTTGGTTCTGTTATTAACATAATTTTCTATCGAGTATAATTTGGATTTTTTTTACAATTATCGTTTTTTCATGTGCAAAAACGATGGTAAAGAATTTCAGAAGTTGTTATATAATTTAATAATCGTTTTTTTTTCTGCCATGAATTTACTTTAATGAATTTTTTTTTAATATTTTGCTGCTAATTTTGCTTATCTACTCTGTTAAAAAAATAGAAAATCTCGTTTATGAAGCTAATTACTACTACGAATTCAATCGTGAGAACTTATTTCAATTTGTCGTAGTGCTTGTCTACATTCAATGATTGATAATCGTAAGTTTAGCAATAGCTCGATTTTCATATAATTTGCAAAAATTCCCAATAATGCAATTGCAATCTTTGATAATCATATTTAAAATCGATCGTGTCGCTCGAAAAGATTTTTTTTTTAATGTTTTTTACTTTTAGGAGAACCAGAATAACCCATATATCAGAGTAACTGGTTTTGGACCATTCATAACTGATACCTTAGGAGTCATCCAGACTTATCTAACTGGTCTTCTATTGAGACCACCTTCTCCTGATAATACTTTCTACCTGACTTTGCCTCCTGTTCAAGCTGGTACCGAGAATCGCCTGGTCAGCCTGGGACAAGAAAATAGGAACACCAGGCCTCTTTTGGCATCTGCTTCTGGTGCCAGATCTTTAACCGGAAGATCGGGCAAAGCGTCTAACCAGTTGAATCTGATCGATCAAACGCAAGACGATGATGATATTGTTTATCCCGATAGAGATGTATCCATCAGAGATTTCGGGTGAGTATTTTACAATTTAATACTAACTTATAATTGATGTATACTTTTCATTCAAATAATAATCTACCAATCAACAAAGTTGTGATAAAATTTCATTATTCACCATAGATAGAAATTCAATAATTTTCATTTTCTATTAGTATGTGCATACAGGATTATAAAATTTCACTTTCTTAATTTCATCATTCCAGTCACGTTCTGAAATTCGAGTAAAAATAGAAAACAAACTAGAACCGACATACAGCTGTGATTTCGTGATTTCGAAGTTTAGAAAAAAAAAAAAAAAAAAAAAAAAAAAAAAAAAAGTTAAGAAAAAAAAAAAAAAAAAAGAGGATCGATACCATTAAATGCCATTCTGAATGAAGTAGTGTTTAAAATTTTCAATATCAATTTGCGCAGAGAGGATCGATGTTTAGTCTGTTTTAAGTAGAATTGCCATTTTTTCGTCGATTGATTTTTTTCGTAGATCAACGAAATATTGATGTGTAAGAGTGACATAATTTTAATTGTTGACACAATGATTTGCCAGTTTTGGCTCGCGTCATAATGGCGGTTTTTGTTTAAAGTCTCTAAATAAATTTCTAATTTTATTTACTATAAAATAAATTATGGAATCAGATTATATGAGATTAGAAAATTTCAAGATACAAATTTAGAATAGCGAAGAACAACAGGAATAAACATCGATCGAAAGACTGAATAAATTTTTCAAAAGAACTATACTCCTATCCAACGATTTGATATAAGGGACAAGAAAATGGACAGTGAAATGATATTTAGCCATGCGTAGTACTTGAATCAGTATGCATTGCCATCTTTAAAGCCCCTGCTATTGAGAGCAATAGCTGGACGCATTTTATGACGAGACACACGTAAAATGACAATCGTCGCTGCAAATTAAAAATTAGACAGCTTCAGCAAGGCGTTAACGCGAAGAAGAATGACGTCATTGAGTTCACGTTCCACGCGTGCGTTTGTAAAAGAAATCTGCTTCAGCAAGTCGTTATTTCCCTTAACTTCCCCAGATAGCGTCACATGTATATGACATCATATTCGTTTAATACGCTTGCGCAGACCACGCACATACGGGTCTGTGGCTGGTTGATTCGATTTTATTTTTCAAAATCATTTCGATAGTAATTAGAAAAAACATTTAGATTAAATAAAAATAAAACAAAGCTTTTCCACTCAATGTAAGGTAACCAGAAATCACGCCTAAAAGTATGGTATAAAAATAAGTCTTCTAGTTAGGATTTTTAACCGTTTTTAACACAAAATTTAATTATCATATCATAGATACAAGTCTAAGGAACGTGCATACCAAAAGATATGGCATTATATTTAGTCGTTTAGTCAATATAAACATAGGTAATCACCAACGTGAACCTTCCTGCCTAAGCGTCAAATTTGCCATTTTTGACGTATAGAACGCGAACGAATGACGTCAATATAGAACCTTTCCTTAACTCACGTTTGGACGTGAGGAATTCTCTAGCGATGACTCGAAATGACGCCATGATTTCGTCATTCCAGCGCTCTACGTCATTCTCGGGCTACACGTTCTTGTTACTGAAGCTGTCTATTATATCTTTAATTCTCTAATATATCTCAAACTTTATCTGCTGTAATTTTCGAGATATATATTATCAATAGTTAATTAGATTCGCTCCGTCAACTAATAATTAAAAGTGCGAATCAGCAATTCTTTTGTGTTAAATTCTAAAAACTGTAGCTCGCTTTCAAGATAATTTTTAAGATGCGGGTGTGCACCGATTCGAAGTACTATGAAAGTACTGTATTTTTTTTATGTATATATAAATTTCGTCATCCATTTTCTCATTCCCTGCACTGAATATAGGCATGGATCTTTAAAAAGGTTTATCATCATCTTTCGATGCTATTGAATCTTCGCTATTCTGACTTTTACCAATTTTATGTCTAAAAATTGTCTAAAATTGGTAAAAGTCAGAATAGCGAAGCTTTTTTAAGAGATTAGTTGAGATTATGTCTAATCAATTAATCTTTCAAAAATTTTATGCCAAGTAGCAGATGAAACACGTTAATTTGCAGAATTTTTACAAAATGTCATTAGAGTTCATCATTATCATCATCGTCATTTATTCACTTAAAAAACATACAAAAGTGAATAGTGAAATCTAACAAGCTGTTTCATTTCGTAATCAGAGAAAGCTGCGAGACTGGGTGATTGGCCTTAGTGACGTCTCCTTTTACGATACGCAGGGGATACGGCAGTGCTGTTCTGACCCTTCACTGTAGGGGAGTCATTAGAATTAAACAACTACTGTCGATTCTCGTTATTCGCGGATTCCGTATTCGCGAAAATTTATTTGTAACCACAAAATCGATTTCCACGACGCTTTGGCAGACGGACTCTTGCTGAGCGGCGAAAATATTATTATTACCAATGTAGTCCATTTTAGCTAAACCTACAGTATTATGAAATTACAAATGAGCAAAACTATGATGATCTAATTACAGTATTTTTATATAGCTGTCTATCTATAAAAAAATAGAATAATTACAATATGAAAATACATATAATATTATTATTTAGCTAGTTTTATTGAAATGTTATAAACTCAGGTTTTAGTTGGCAACACGAGAAAAATACCTAACACAGTACATTTGCTGAAAAAAGTAATACATCTATTCTGGTAGCCTTTTCGCTATCTACGTGCTGCTACGTTTTTCGGACTTGTATGCTAACTTCACTATTCAAAATTTTCATTGAAATGGAAGAATGTGAACCCCTATGCTTGAACGCATAGGGTCCTGCACATTTGCTCCTTATGCCGAGATTTTAAAACATCTGAGGCAAAAAGCGAAAGCAGACAAGGCTGACGCAGTTCAGAAAGATAATATGTCAGCTGCCACCTCAAACAACTACCCATCAAAAATAAGATTTTATTGCATTGTTATTGCTTATTGCGAGATTTTAAAACATCTGAGGCAAAAAGCGAAGGCAGACAAGGCTGACGCAGTTCAGAAAGATAATATGTTAGCTGCCACCTCAAACAACTACCCATCAAAAATAAGATTTTATTGCATTGTTATTGCTTAAGAAATTTAATAAATAAAAATTACTATACAGTAATTATAATACTGTACTGTATATAGTGTTGTACACTGCATATATTATAATTATTTGTAGTTACTGTAATACACATTAAATAAGGTGTCTTTAAACAAAAAAACATACAAAGCAAGAATGAAAATGGGAAGGTTCGCAGGAACCTAACTCTATATTTTCCATAGACAATAATTCACTATTCGCGAAGAATTTACAGAACGTAATTACTGCGAATAATGCGAATAATCGACTTACTATAAAGTGATCAAACGTCCCGGATTATGCGGGACTGTCCCGGATTTGTTTGTCCTGCAATGGAAACTCCTGGAAAATGTACCGGATTGGACATGTAACGTTTTTAACATTTTCGCAATGGCACAAAGTTGCCATTTCCTCTACTTCATACTAGAGAATCGACTTACTATAAAGTGATCAAAAGTCCCGGATTATGCGGGACTGTCCCGGATTTGTTTGTCCTGCAATGGAAACTCCTGGAAAATGTACCGGATTGGACATGTAACGTTTTTAACATTTTCGCAATGGCACAAAGTTGCCATTTCCTCTACTTCATACTAGATAACGTTATTGTCATTAACTAGCAATAAATCTTTCTACTAATATGTGACAAGTATTGAAGATAATAAAAATACTATTATGGAGGTTGTTACAGAAATAACAGATTTAAAATTCTAATTAAAAGAAAAAACGCAGCCGAGTGTATAAACAATATTACAAGTTAAGTGCAATTTTTCCAATTCCTGTAATTTTATAAGTAATGAAGATTTGTTAAATGCGAAAAAATACATAATATAATTATTTATTTATTATTCGTTATATTGAGAGTTGTATCTATATTTTTGATATTTCTTGTATTGTGACTTATTTTCTATGTAATTAATTTTTTGTTATGAAAAGAATGTGTTTTAATTTTTTAATAATTTATTAGAAGTATGTGTTTTTTTATAATTTTTATATTAATAAACGCATAAAAGATAGATCCAAGACATTTTAATGTTTTTAATTTTTTAATAATTTATTAGAAGTATGCGTTTTTTTTATAATTTTTATATTAATAAACGCATAAAAGATAGATCCAAGACATTTTAATGACGCACAAAATAAACAAACAAAGAAAATGGTGTCCTCACGAACGTGTTAAGCGCTTTTTTTTTTTTTATTTCGACATGTCCCGCATTCAAACATAAAATACGTATTTCTCCAAGATCTTTCATTTCTATAGGGAATATATCGAAGATGCGAAAGCCACTAGTGACTACAGCAGATTACAAGAATTCTATGAGGTGACATTTGGTTCATTGATCGAACTAAACGCCACCTTTAAGGTGAGAACTATTTATTAAAGGTCTTATTTGATTAAAAAATTTTAAGGCCTATTCTTATCGATAGAATTTTTTTTTTTTTCAGCAATATCCAGAGATGGAAGGAGCAAAGTTGGAACATCCAGAATTAAAAATGGAGCTAATTTTCGCTGTCTATGATGCTTTGGACGATTTGGTAACTTATTTTGTAAAATTGATTTATAGCGAATAAATATAAAAATATGCAGAAACTATTTAAATTTGATTACATCATATATAGCGGTCTCTGACATAAAAATAATGACGTGATTATGATGAATTTGCGGCATGAAATAGTTTAGGAAAGTTCGATGAATCATACTGAAATATTTATAATTCTTCCATCTACGAATAATAATGTTTTTATATTAAAATATTACATATTGTATGATTTAGCCTTCGTATATAAGCAAGGAAGTGTTAAAGAGCATGGTAGGCGCTCTTTTGGCTACTAACTACAGGTAAAAAAATAAATAAATAATCAATAAGAAATATTAAAATTTAATTAAATTTACATATCTCAATTTTCTTATAGGTTAAAGGCGAAGGACGAAATAAGAGGTCTTTATATATTGCTTTTGGTAAATATTTTAAAGTCATCCATTATCGACGGGGATCAGAATGATCTATAACTCTAAACTACTATTAATTTTCAGAACCCAATATTTAGTAACCAAGCCTCTTATACAGTGTTTGCCCACTTATTAAGGAAAATAGTGGGCATGAGTAGCGGGGATCATCAACTGTTCATTCACTGGTTGAGTCGGTAAGGAAGTTGTTTGATTTCGATCCCGTTTATATAATAAATGAATATTTATTATTTTCGTTTTCAGTTTGGACAGTGAGCGATTGCGCCACTTAGTTAAGAGGAGCCTACAGTTCATTACAATACGCGAATTTCCTCCAGCAAACGGACATAAATTGCCTTCTATGAACAAGAGTCGTTGGTGGATACCTTGTGCTACCAGGGTTTTGGCTTTGATAAGTAAATACTATTATTTTAAGATCTTAATTTGTTTAACCTATTTCGTATTGTAATTATCGATGTATATCATTCTTAGATACTGCCAATAACAAGATCACTCCTAATGTAATAAACTACACGGAATTCTATAACAGTGCCTTGGATCATATTAACCTAATGGCCGAGTACTATCGGTGGCAAAACCCGTCCAAACATCACAAGTAAGAGAAACAGTGTTTAAATTATTTTATGCATAAGTATCAGAATTAAGGTCAGATCCAATTCAGATTGTGGGAAGGGTACGATTGCATACATTGCAAAGCCTGGCAAAAATGATATCGATTGGAATTGGGATAATCTTGCAGTTTAGAGCCCCGATATTTATTTACCTCATCCATCACTTACCGTTTGGACTTACCCATGGGAGTTAGGATCATGGAGATAAGAGATGGAGATGGCATGACGTCACTAAACTTGAAGCCGGCTTTGGATTGACCAAGATGGACGCCTTTCGATCGTAAAAACTCGGAAGTTTGGTCTTAAAATGATCTTTCTCATGATAAAACTCTTTATAATAATAAATGAGACCAAATATTAAGACTTTATATAATATACGTAACAAATTTTAATAATTGTATAATAGCTTTTCTGAAACATACAGTATTTATTTATAACATTAATTGCAATTTGATTGCATTTTTTTAATATATAAATTATTTTACAAACATTATTACTGTACTTTCTTTTTTTTCTAATTCATCTTTCCAATGTAGTTTCAGGAATAATAATATTTTTACTCTTTATTTTGCTTAGATTCCAGATTGTATTATAAAATCGCAGGTAAAAAGTGATGCTTATTCAATTGCAAAATTTTATAAATTTTTCGCTGAAATTCATCGGTGATTTTTAAATAATTTTATTCTCGGAACAAAATTTTTTAAACAGTTAAGTGAAGAATGAGAATGAATGTAAGCATTTCATTATGTATCTTTAAAAGCAACTCTACTGGAAATTATATTAAAACATTAATAAAAATATTTCACATTCTATTTTTTACGGTTTTATAATACAAAAAGTAAATATTTCAATCACTTGACAACTACTATTTAAATCTGTATTACATATACTGTATTTCACATGTAAGCTGGATAAGTTGGAAATTTTGTAAGGAACAGCATTTTCTTTCCATAATTGTCTTCCATCATCATTTTTTGGAAATGAAAAGCATAAAAACATATTTGTAGAAATATTGTTTCTATTACTAAAGAAATATAGTTACAATTCTATTGACCAATTTACAAAAAACATCCGGTTGAGCATGCGCTCTAGAATGTGGTGCTACGATACGTCCGGCTTGCTTATACTGAATATGTTGTTTGTCGATTTGATGAAGTAAATAGTCTATAAAATTTAAAAAATGCCGACCTAGGCCTTTTCCTCTCCCCTAATTAAACATTCCTGAGTTCATTGGTGAAGGTCCCATGTGGGGCAGAAGCCCATTCTCAAGTTATGGACTCCTAATTTGGGGCTCGGAATCACTTTTTTTATGATTTTCTGTAAAACTTTTATAGATAATCGGATATTTTTAACGGTTTTAGATGTATCTTATCATTCGGAATCGAATGCAATCAATTTAAATAAGCTACGACTTGCCTTTACGAAGTTACGCCATTTTTTCACTTAGGGCGATATATTCGTTCTGAAGCTTGGTAGAATTCTCAGATATTTAAATTTTTGGCTGTGGTTCCGAATACGCCCCGCTTCAAAAACTGGTTTTTTCATTTCCTAATGTCAAAATAACTACTGAGATATCTTATTTAAGTATTCCCTATGCGGCAAAATCCGTCAATTACGCAAAAATTTGATATCGTCTCGATAAATTGTTAATCAAATTTCGAACGAAATCGTGGACATTTCACTTAGTCTGCTGTTCTGCGCCGTCGTAGAAGAAAGCTGTCGGTGTGCGCATGCGCACTGGTTAATTTTTCAGTCGTTTAGTCCGTCGTTTGCATTTCGCTTCTCGAGTTCCGCGCGC
>AYEL01077699.1:0-12923 GCA_000484575.1 Olivierus martensii
TTTTTTCTATAATTTACTAATCCAAAATAACGTAGATCGTTATCAGAAACCCATTCGAAACAAGTTCGCCGAACTTATCCTCGAACTCTAATAGTTTTACGCTAAATAAGCAGATGGCAGGTGGCGCAAACTCATTGACATCCGGAGATTTTGTTGTGAATTGTATTACTTGTTATACTGCAATATTATCTGACGACGATTTTATAGTATGTGTTGGTTGTAGTTGTAATGAGCATATTAAGTGTCGCGGAATATCTCCAGTTAATTTCCGGAAGCTATCAAAGAGTGCTAAAAAAAACACAGGTATGCTCTAAATGTAAGTTTATTCGTTCGACGTTAAACGAACGTAATATAACGATGAGGAACAAAGATAAGATTCTATTAATAGATACTACGGATGATTCTAAAATAAGTGAAAACAATGACTTGCCTGAACATGATCGAAAATTACTTGTATCGATATTTGAAAGTGCTTTTGAGGAGTCAACTGTTAAATTGTTTGAGCTAGAAATAAATTTAATAATTTTTTATTTTTAAATAAATTATTTTAAAAATAATTTATTGTCTTTGTGAATAAAAATAAATTATTTGAAAGAAATTACATTACCTGTAAACGTTAAATTTGTTGTTCTGTTATCACTTCGGTTATTATAACCAACGGCAGCACAACTTGGCATGTTTTCTGTCTAAAAATATGTCTTAAAAATCCTTCTATCTACATAGGATAACATTAGCACCGACAATGTTTTGGGTATACCAATATGGCGGATAAGCTCCTCCCCGGCTTCAATTTTGTTGGCTGGATTGAATACACACGCCATCTCCATCCATCTCTTATCTCCATGGTTAGGATTTACCTGAGCTATCTATGACCTAATCATACTTTACAAACTTGTGCATTGTTGCCAGATTCTGTTTTAGAAATTTTTATTTAAAATAATCAAATCATTTAAAAATCATTTAATAAGTTTATTATTAAAAAATATTAAAAATCATTTAATAAGTTTATTATTAAAAAATATTAAATATATATTTATATCATAATGGATATAATATACTGTATATCTAATATTTTTATAAGATGAAAAATTAAATACTGTATATTGTTTATAAAATTATAAAATTCCTTATATTCTAAAACATAAAATCCGGCAACGTTGTACAAGTTTGTAAAGTAATAAAAAGGATATAGTACTCCAGTATGGAGTATTAAACCATTTTATTATTATAATTTTTAATAAATACATATTTTCGATAATTTCGAATAAAATGCTGTAAATACTCCAATTTTCGCATTTTCCTAATCGTTTAATGTTTCGAAGAGGGAGAAAAGTACATTTAAAGACTATCGGGAGTAAATTGTAAAAAAAAATCCATTATTATATGTAGTTTATGCTTAAAAAATGTTAAGTTATGAAAAAATAACAAACACAATAGAGTGAATAAAATTTTATTTTATTGACAAAGATTAAAAAACCATTATTATATGTAGTTTATGCTTAAAAAATGTTGTTATGAAAAAATAACAAACACAATAGAGTGAATAAAATTTTATTTTATTGACAAAGATTATAATCAAACAATAAACAAAAGCATAATTACACATTAATAGCAAACAATAGCACTATTAATACCAAATAATAAAATATAAGGCAACATCAACTTAACTTGCCACCATGCAATGAAATAGTTGGATATATAAATCCTTATTGAATATTTCTAATGTTTAAAGCTTAGAATTTGCTTCGATCTTAAATTATTACACATTTTTAGTCACTATTAAATCGATACAGTTGTGAATACAACAACATCGATTTCTTATTTTAAGTAGTGAAAGTAGAATCTTGCCAAATATAATATTTCCTCGCATTTGAAAAGTATTTTCTACCTTCTATCACCTCGTATTTGCTCATTTTGATATTCATACGCTAAATAATACAGACCATTAACGCAAAAAACAGAAGAAACACACCACAAATAGCAAGAAATATTGCATTTAGCCAACAACACAGCGAACGTAGATTCAGGCTTTGTTCCTAGCGGTTTCCTTTTTGCTTCCGATCAGTAGGTTCCTTAGATGTGGTAGCTTCACAGTGGTTGATAACTTGACTACTAACGCAGTCTATCCATGTATATATATGTATCGATGATGATTGTAAATAAATGTCAGGGCCCTAAACTGCAGGATTACAGAAATTGGATCTCTTCAATAATAAAGCTTTAACTATTTTATAAAATTTCATTAAAAAAATGGTTACAAAATTTATATATATTAATAAATTTATAAAAAAATGCATTGATAAAATGAATATATATACATTTTAAATATTCATTAGAAATAATGAATTTATTCTTTAATTCATAATATTAATACAGATTTTCTTATTGTCAATACCCCTTCATTTTGAGCATCGTGGCCAAAAAGACAATTTTGCAGAGGGATTCCGAACAACAAATGATCCTCAATGCCAGGGTAAGGGCAATGAGCACTATTTATGATACACAAGAACACCATATTCTTCATCTTCTACTGACAAAAATCTTGATAACTGATCGTGCTTGAATTTGCAGAGAAGTTTACTTAATCGAGCGATTCATCAACAAGCGCCCGACATTGACGTCTTCTTCCTAAATCTGAATGTTCGCAGGTCTCATTTAGTCTCAGATTCTTTAAATGAAGTAAGTATTCGTCATTTCTTATCTTTGATTAGAAATGTGCGTAACGTTTATTTTTTATATACAGATCGCTCGCAAACAAGCAGACTTAAAGAAGAAATTGAAGGTAACTTTCGTAGGTGAACCTGGGCTAGATATGGGTGGTCTTACTAAAGAATGGTTCTTGTTGCTTATCAAACAGATTTTCGATCCCGATTACGGTAAGTGGAAATTATCTTGTTTATAATAATTGTCAATGTACGATGATAAAATTTATTTATTTTAGGCATGTTCGTTTATCATAATAAATCACGAAGTTATTGGTTCAGTACATGCCAACCTGGAAACTTGAGAGAATACAATTTAATCGGAGTTGTATCCTTTCTGAATTGATGATTTATAAAATAAAAGACATCAATAAATCTTTTTGAAAATAAAATTCAAACCTTTCGACATCTTATTATTAAAAAAACAATAACAGTTTATATTATTTGCACATTTTTCTGCAATATATTGTATATGGACCATTTTCGTTTAGATTGTGCAAAATCTTATATTAAAATTATATTATCATAAACTATCGTTATATCAACTGCCATCATGGGATAGATATTTTGGTTTCAATTATCAGTTGAATCGATTAATATCGAATCTTTTAAATTTGCAAATGCTTGATCTTGTATCAGCTATTTTTGTTTTACATTTATGTAACCTTAGTAGAGGAAATTGGTCCAAAATGATTCCCTTAAGAAAAACCTGAAAAAATTCAAAATAAGTTGTTATTGGATTATTTTTTTTTATATATTTTGGAAGACTAGTCTTCCGACTATAAAATATCTTAAATACTTCCAGGATTATTCATTCGAAATAACAGAAAAAATAAAAATTCCACACCTATGCCAAATGATCATTTTGCACACCGACCTATCCAAAATGATCCCATAGAGATCATTTTGCCTCAGAAACTTACAATTAATAAATAATTGCATTATTTATTAATTGTAAATAAAACAGTAGGTAAAAACAAACAGCAAAAACAAGTTTTATCATATCTACGTAAGATGTCATTCCATGTTTATAGAAGTAAAAGAAATATCAATTAACTAAAATTCTGATACATTAGATCGCAGACATTGATTTGCATTTATGGCACATCCCAAAAAACACCCCAATCTAACATAACTAGGACATAATCGTCATCTTTCTTCTTGCTGGTTCTTCTTCTATTATTATGGAGGAGCTTTGCTGGTTTGTCAACAGTAAAACTTTTAAGGAAATGCAATGGGGGATCCTTTCACCCTAACGGATCATTTTGGATAAGTTTCCCCTGATTAAAATTTATGACATTTGCATAGTATAGGACCGTTATAGAATTGAGATGCTAAGCATTTTTTTTTTATTTATAAAAATAATCATTAAAAATCATGGACTGTGAGAAACGATAATTTTGATTTTTAATCAGCATTTGCTAATGATGTCAAAAATATGTAGATATAGTTCATATACCAGTTTAAAGGGACTCAACTAACTCGTTTGAATCAGGTGATTATTTGAGTGAGGAGAGTTGGAATTATGCCGCTGAATCACACACAGAATATATCTGGCGGTGGCCACTTTTAGAACTCATCTGGGGGCTAGCCATCATCCATGATGGGATTAATCAGAAGATTGAAGTATGAAATTCAAACGAGCCGGGCCGGATACCTTCTGAAAAACTGGAGGTGAAGGACCTTTTTTTGCAAATTTTTTCCTTTTTGGTTTTTACTCCCCTTTCCAATCAGAGAGATTACTAAGGGGCGGGACCAGTTCCAACCACGGGC
The DNA here is from genome assembly GCA_000484575.1 of Olivierus martensii. Taxonomy (NCBI): domain Eukaryota; kingdom Metazoa; phylum Arthropoda; class Arachnida; order Scorpiones; family Buthidae; genus Olivierus; species Olivierus martensii. The sequence goes on from AYEL01077699.1 coordinate 4,476, forward strand.
TGCACCCTCACCCGTGGAGGGGGCCAGATGATGAGTCCAGCACCCCCGAAAAAACTTTTCAAGAGATGCCGCACCTGGGATCTTCTGCGTGGCACACCAACGCGTTACCACTCGGCCATCCGGCCGCAGGAGGTGCAGGTCCAGCACCCCGAAAAAACTTTTCAAGAGATGCCGCACCCGGGATCTTCTGCGTGGCACACCAACGCGTTACCACTCGGCCATCCGGCCGCAGGAGGTGCGGGACTAGGATTCTCCGAAGTGGTAAGTAACTGTTTTACTATACGGCTGCTTGAGAGATTAGCTTACTGCTGAAAGATCCTTAGGTTCACATCCTTTTTTTCGGGAGTGCCAGGCTGGAGACATCGATCAATATTCTTCAATGTACAAATCGATCCCATCACAAATCAGGTCAGATCGTGAATTCGACAGTTTCAACTTATTTTTCAGGCAAATTCAGTGGTATAACTTCGAAATAAACTAACCAATCCGCCTCATCTTTCTTCGTTTACTCGATGATGATAATTCTTCAAAAATACACATAAACTTATATATAAATTATCAATACACATACTGTAACTAGTTTGATTATGAAACCTTAACATACTAGTTGATGGGTTTAGCAGTTTACAATTCGATCATACTGGATTTACATTTTCCTACTGCATGTTACAAAAAATTATTGAGTCCTCCTGTAGTACCTCAGGATTTGCAACAAGCCAACGTTGGGATATGTCGCTTCACTATGAAGGACTTCTCCGAAGTGATGCCAGTAAGGACAAAATAATCAATAAATAATTTCAGATCTAATGATTTGAAGATATGCATGGTCAATAATTATTTATTTGTAGGATGTCGCCGTAGGACTAGGAGAATTGCTTTCATACGAAGGAAATGTGGAAGAAGACTTTTGCATGAATTTTCAAGTAATGCTATCTTTTAGATCAGGAATAGGGAAACCTATGGACGCGTGTCCAAAATGGCACATTGACAAATTTTACGGACACGAAAACTTTGAGCTGATATAGCTATCATTTTTAATTAAATTAACATCCGGATCAGTACAAAAGGGGTAGTTTTGAGAAAAATTTTGGCACGCATCCTTAAAAAGATTCGCCACCATTGTTATAGATCAAACATTTAGATATATTTTGAGAATTTTTATTTAAACACAATAATTTAATTCTTTTAAACTTCATAAACTTCACTTAGGTGTCGGTAGAAGAATTCGGAGAAATGAAGACGCACGTATTAAAAACGGATGGTGAAAACATCCCAGTAACAAATGAAAACAGAGAAGGTAATTTCCATTCGATTTATCTTATAATTTTAGATTTCAAAAGAAACTTTTAAATAAAAGCTTTGGTTTACAGAATATGTGAAGCTATATATGGATCTTATTTTGAATAAAGCCATATATCAACCATTCAAAGCCTTCTACTTAGGATTTCATAGTGTTTGTGCTTCTAATGCCTTAATTGTAAGTACCATTCTCTTCATAATGTCTTCATTCGTTTTTCTTATCTACATTATATTAATTTTATCCTTCAAAATTTATATTATTAATGAAAGAATTTTAATAAATCGAATGATACAACTGCACAATAATGCGAAATAAATTTTGGAATTAATATGTTTTATGTAGTCTACTTTCTAAAAAAACTGGCTTATAAAATGATCATTCTGTTCTTTGTCTGTGTTCCCACTAATAACTTTTAAACCTATCGATAGATTCTTCAAACTTTTTACAAGTGATAACACAGAAACATGACACTGTCACAGAAAATGACAGTGTCAATTTTCTGTGGACCATCTGGCTATTAGTGTAGTTAAGCTGCATATAGCACAAGATATACTTTATCTAGCAGTGACCACTTGAAGAGCCCATCATAGGCTGTCCAACACTCATGATGAAATCACACGAAAGATTGAAGGATGGGTTCAACGGGGCGAAACCTGACCCTTCCTGAAAAACTAAATCTTCCAGAGTGGTAAATCACAGTTTTACCATGCAACCATCTGGCCGATCTCCATCTGGACCCTGACCCTTCCTGAAAAACTAGATCTGTGGGACCCGAATCTTCCAGAGTGGTAAATCACAGTTTTACCATGCAACCATCTGGCCGATCTCCATCTTTCAAACTTTTGTTTAACCTCATCATGGGTGAACACGATGAGGGTAAACGACCAGCCCATGATAGACTCTAAAAGTGGCCACCGCCAGAAATATCTCGTGTAATTTGGCGACCTAATTTAAACTAACCTAACCTCTTGTTGTCGGCCGGATTGGCCGAAAAGGCTGGAGGACCCGGGTCCCACCCCTTGAAAATATTTATCATGGGGTCCCAGCCCGGCCGTCGATCCCCGTCCTCCACAATCCAGCTGACTCCTCCGCAAGGGTGGGCAACCTGTGGAAGGGCTTGTTTCGCCCCGCCACATAGTATTCTATCTGAATGGAGTGTGGCGTCATCTGTTGACAAAAATCCTAACTTCTTAAATAGAAAATTTTATATTAAATAAAATTAACATTATTAATATAATAACTGGGTCATTAACTAATTTATAAAATTTTTAAAAATTATAATCCATTGTGTTATTTTTTCAAAGATGTTGCGTCCAGAAGAGGTAGAAATGTTGGTATGTGGGTGCCCAACCATAGATATGGAGGAGTTGAGGAAAGTAACTGTATATGATGGATTCCACGAAGACGAGCCTATAGTCAAGTAAGTTATAAAATTCGTTTTTTTTTCTTTTTTCTAAAAGATATTTTATACAGGACGAAATAAAAAATATAATTGGTCACTGCATTTTTGTTTCAGATTTAATCGATATTTTATATTGCGTAATAGTAAATAAATCTCCACGAAATGATTGAATAAGTTCAGCTGTATTTATAAATTGATAAAGATGCAAACTTTGGGCTGGATTTTGCTTTTCACAGAATTGCCAAATGTGATACCATTCGATAGATCTCACCCAACTGGTCAAAAATTATGATAGAACCATGGACGAAAGCGGCACCGATCAGATATTTCGAAAAATTTACTCAATTAGTAAACGAACCATGTAACGCTGCCATATTGAACGAGAAGTAAAACGTCACGTGATCATCATCGTAATGACGAAAACCTGCTATGGTTTTAAACTTTGTTTTAAAAACCAAAAATACGCCGAGAATTGTTCTTACGATTATGTTGGTTGATTTTATGCTGAAATCCATAACTTACTTATGCAATTTATGGATTTATATATTATATATTCAATATATCATATTAATCATATCATATCATAATATCATATTATTTGCATAAGATGTGTAATTACATCATCTTGAAAGTGTTCTTGCAAGGAGTTTGAATATAATTCTTCCGCGACCACTTCAAGATGTATTACAGTAAACTCCCGTATAACGTGCTCTCCTAAAACGTGAATTCATGTAATAAAATCGCTCTTCTTATAATACGAATTCGTGTAATTTTACATCTTGAAAGTGTTGCGCAAGACATTGTTCCTTTCAAGATGGCGTCGCGCACAGGTATCGATACTTCGTTGGGATTAGCACTTTTTCATATAGCTACTTATCGGTTCCGTTTTCGCGATTGATTTATATACCGATTTACTAGTAATATGACTAAAAATATGCAAAAATCTGGGATTCCGTGAAAAGCAGAAACTTGCCAAACTTTGAACCATGGATGTATTATGCTTTGAACTTAAACAACAGGGAAATTTTTTTATATCATTCTTATTGTTAAATAAGCAGTTATATAAAGAACTAATGACCTACTTTTCCAACATGTACGCTATTAGGGAATAATTAAAGATGCTCGATAAAATATATCATCAATCTGTAGGTGCATCCGAAGATCATTTTATATCTATTCCCTTTATTTTTTATATGGATTCCGGGGTTACTTGACAATCCACCCCGGATTCTATATATATAGAAAGGAAATAGATAAAAATATATATTAAGACATCTGTAGCAATGAAGATCGCTCTTTGGATTTATTTTTGTATAGCGTTTGATTATACTTATCAATTTATACTTACGTTAGTTGGCTTATTAATCTGCCATTACTAACGTTAATGGCAGATTCATGGATAAAACCACAGATTTCTATACTTAGTTGGCCTGCTCATTGTTTAAAAGTGAAGCCGTAAACGGTGGGATACTTTCATGAATGTACTGTACATTCAAAGCTATGGTAAATTGACTTTATTTTGGTGGCCAGACGTAACCCATTTATTTTAATAAATGTGATGAACAGATCCTAATAGTTAATAAAAAGGGTGTAGTACCCAAAAATTGGGTATTGAACCATTTTTTTATTATAATTTTTTATAAATATACGTTTTCGATAATTCGAATGAAGTGCTCAAAATACTCCAGTTTTCGCATTTTTCTAATCGTTTAATGTTTCGAGGAAGGAAAAAAATAGATTTAAAGACCATCGAGGGTGAATTGTAAAAAAAAACCATTATTATATGTATGCTAAAAAAATGTAAAGTTATGAAAAAATAACAAACGCAAACAGAATGAATAAAATTTTATTTCATTGACAAAGATTATAATCAAACAATAAACAAGAACATAATTACACTATTAATAGCAAAAAATAGCACTATTAATACAAAATAATATAAGGCAACATTTTAGTTTACCTGCCACAATGCGATAAAATAGATGGATATACGAATGCTTATTGAATATTTCTAATGTTTAAGCTTAGAATTTGTTTCAGTCTTAAATTATTACATACCTTTAATTATTTATTAAATCGAATACAGTTGTAAATAAAACAACAACATCAATTTCTTATTTTAAGCAGTGAAAGTAGAATCTTCCATGAAAAGCATTTCCTACCTTCTGTCACCTCGTATTTGCTCATTCTTACATCCATATGCTAAACTATATATATCAATAACGCAAAAAAACAAAAAAAGCAATCACAAATAGCAAGAAATGTATTCAACTAACGACTCGGCGAACGTAGACTCAGGCTTGTTCCCAGCGGTTTCCTTTGTTCAACAGCTTCCGGTCAGCGTCAAAAGGTCAGGGGAGAACAATAGAAAGCAGGCTATCTATGGTATAGAAATCTGTAGGTAAAACATATTTATAAAAATATTTACACGACCAATTAGGTCTGATATCCTGGCGACAAAATTGCTCTTTGCACATTCCTGCTTGAAGGTATTACTAATATTCGTATATTTAGTGTATAGTAAAGAACATTTAAGAATACTTAATGACAATAAATATAATTCATAAATTTATATAATTTTTAATTTTGAAAAATATGTAACGTACGAAAATTTATCAATTAAAATAGCTTTTTTTTTTTTTTTTTATATAATTTTTAATTTTGAAAAATATGTAACGTACGAAAATTTATCAATTAAAATAGCTTTTTTTTCTCATTTTATATAGAGAATTTTGGGAGATTGTAAAATATTATAATCCAGAACTTCAGAAGCAATTCCTAAGGTTCACCACGGGTAGTGATAGAGTGCCTGTAGGAGGAATGGGAGAAATGACCTTCAAGATCTCAGCCCTTAATCATAATACAGAAATGTAAACAGTATTATTTATCTTCTATATATAAAATTTTTTTTTTAATTTTATAACTAAAATGTTTTATTTTGTGCAGGTTGCCAATCTCACACACTTGTTTTAATCAATTAGTGTTGCCTCGCTATACCACTAAGGACATCTTAAAAGAAAAATTAACAATAGCGATATCCAATGCAGAAGGATTTGGATTGGAATAAACGTTTTAATTTGGTTATTTCAAGTGTCCTGCCAAATGTACAAGTGCCTAGTCTATCTTCCATTTGTCCGTATTTTCTGGGTGAATACAAAATCTCCGGCACTACTCGAATTTGCTTCCCACTTTAGATGTGAATTTCAAAATCCAATATGATGTCATTAAGATTTAACCTGTACATACCTGTAAATCAATTTAGCTTCTGAACATTTTTTTATCATTCATCCAACAATCATGTTTGACCAGAAAATGTATTTTTGCTGTAATAGAATAATAAATGAATGCACTTCACTGTAGGTCTATTTTTTTATATCTATGAAGTTCATACAGAAAGGTATCATTAATACTCCTATTATATTATTATTATTCAACTTCATATTCATTACTAACGTGATTATCATCATCTTCTGTAGTGTCATTAACTCTCATACAATCTTCAGTGTCATCCATTACAATACTTATATCAGTCTTTAGAATGTATGATATAAGTACGATTTGGCGATACAATTTACTGATTTGGAAAAATTACCAAAAACCGGAAGCATCCGTAGGGTGATCATTCTGTCACAGAAAATTTGGGACAAATGGTCATCCTATGGATGCTTCCATCACAATATAGTGGCACCCATGTTTCACATTTTGTAATATCATGAACAAACTATTATCAAATAAGTGAACATCTATGACAGCGATTTCCAAACTGGGAGGCACGCATAGTGCAAAGGGAGCCGTGAGAAGTTTGACAGAAAATGTAATTTTTTGTAACATAACATATAATCACATATGCTATATAATAGATGACACACAAGTGCATAGTTTATTAAACAGCCGCTAGAACTGCTAGCAACAATAACCAATAAAAATAATAACGTCAAATTCAAATGTCAGCGAGAGGGTGCTGTATCAACTATTATTTGCATGATTATTTGTTTTTATAAAAAGAAATTATTTTAAAAATGATTATTAATGTTTATACTTATAAAATACAGATTATGTATGTATGTAACTTTTTTATTTAAAATCCACATAAGATATTTACAAATATGATATAGAATTTTGTTCAGTATCAGCATAGGCATGTCCCTACGTCGCCTTTTTTTAAGGCCCTAGGGGCCCAATTTTTATTTTATGACAATAAATATAACCCTAGGGGCCGAATTTTTATTTTATGACAATAAATATCAATAGATGATACTAAGTATCAAACTAAGAAGCAACAGATAACTTACCTGCATTACTATTTTGGATATTTACAGAATTACTTAGCTAAAACAATTATTACTGATTATGATAAAGGATACTGTCAGTATCAATTAATGTTAAGTTAGTAACTTTATATCACATCTTTTCATTGGATGTTTTATTTTAAAAGGAAATTTTATGTTGAATTTGCAGCTAAGTTAAACTTGTTTTATATCCATAATTACGATGGTGACATATTACGTATTTCAAATGAAATTTGTTTATATTTTATCACACAAAGAAATTATAATATATTTCAAAAATGAAATTTGTTTATATTTTATCACACAAAGAAATTATAACTATTTATCATGATGTAAACTACTATATGTTTATCCAGTATTATCTAATAATAAATAATATTTAGAATCACACAAAAACCAGCAATATATACAAATTTTTTATTTGTTGCAAGTTTAAATGAAATTAAGCCATGCTGCATTATTTCAAACGCATTTTGAGTCTCTCCACCTTCGAAATTTTTCATCACACCATGCGTGATTATTATAACATTGTTCTCCATCTGATCGGAAAAACAATTTGGATTGGCCAGACCTGTTTTATAACAAATGTATTTTCATGTGTTACATCAGTCTTTATTTCTCTAACAATTACACATAAATATTTTATATTTTATTTAATAGCTAAAACATTGTTTAGTCATAAGGATGTATGTATTAATCATTTTAAAACTAACGTTTTAATTTACAGTGCTCTTCCTCCTATATCATTTACCGTCTCAAATCTATATTCTACCTCTAAAAGTGACCTTATACAATAATTTTTTATTTTTTTTTGGATTTTTATTTGGTGTGCCGTGAAACAAATTCCCGTTTCAGTGTGCCGTGAAGTAAAAAAGTTCGGCAGACACTGATATGTAAATGTTTTCCCTCAAAAATATCAATATTAAAACTATTAATTACCATCATCAGTATTTTAATAACAATATTATTTAAGTTGTAGCTGCAAACTTCAAACTGAAAAATTAAATCATATCATTGATCATCAATCACATGATTTTAAATTGATCATTTATCAATTTAAAAGCATATAATTTGACATTTGGTATCATAAGCTTTTAAACCAAAACCACAGCTATAAACAAATAACTCATTATTTCATTACAGAATTATACAATCAATCAAATGCAACAGATGTCTGATGTTTCTGCAATTCAATGCAATCCATTGGAAAATCACTCATTATGGATTTATAATGAACTAATTCCATAAATTCAAAAATCTATGTCAAAATTTTAATTATAAAGATTCTCTGCTTGCTCACATCTTGACATCCTCATCTCCTTTATGTAGGTTGTTTTCAACTTCATTATGGATTTATAATGAACTATTTCATAAATTCAAAAATCTATGTCAAAATTTTAATTATAAAGAGATTCTCTGCTTGCTCACATCTTGACATCCTCATCTCCTTTATGTAG